>JAVXUP010002085.1:0-161537 GCA_033070095.1 Escallonia herrerae | reverse complement strand
AAGTAACAATATCATGTCAAAAATCTCATCTTTATCTTGGATCAATCACCACCTTTTTGCTTGAAAAAACCCAAAAGAATGCACTTGACTCTTTATCTTAGATCAATCACCACCTTTTTGCTTGAATACCCAAAAGAATGCACTTGACTCTTTATCTTAGATCAATCACCACTTTTTTGCTTGAATACCCAAAAGAATGCAATTGACTCTTTTCTCTTTCCTCTCCTTTATCTCTAAAAAATATGAAGACTCTTATGTCTTCTTCTCCCTTATATAGTTTGCTAATTTAATTCTAATATGACTTGAAGTCCTAATTGATGGTGCAATCATAACACAGCTAAAAGTCCTTATTGCTAGTGTAATTATAACACCTCTTAAAGTCTTCATTACTAATTTAATCACAATATGACTTAAATCCTAATCCAAGTCGAAATCTCTTCTTCTTTGTTTAAATAATATTTAATCTAATCACATTAGCCACTAAGACCATTAAATATTTAATTTCATCACTAAAAGCACTTCAAGAAAATTCTCTATGGTCCATTACTTAATTCAAATCAGTATAATTTTTAAATTGTTACCTACATAAGTAGCCAAAAATCCGGGGTATTACAGTCTCCCCCCCTTAAAATAATTCCGTCCTCGGAATTGTATGTTCCTTAATCATCAAAAGTATCTTCTTGCCCTCTAATACGAGTCATTACATTCCTCCCCCTCTGAACAAAATTTTAACCTCGAAGTATTTATAACTTATCTAGCATACAAAACGCATTGATCTAAACTAAGCCACTCAAAATTCAGTAATTGAAATCAATTTATAATCCATCATGCTTCCACTGCGCTACTCTGATAATACACCAAGCCATACGCTTTGCACAATCTACATAATATTAACACGCTTTACTTCAAGCCTAACAAGTACTAAATACTTCTCACATATGACTTGACTCTACGAGATCCAAACCTTGAGTTCTAATTTCCGTTCTCATCATCACCTTAACCATATACTAGTGTCTAGGTGATGTAATCTACGCTCATAAAAAGCCACAATTTGAGTCATCTCAATATTCTCTTAATAAAATTTTGCAGACAACTCAGATTAACTTATTACTAAAGTTGCTAAAATATTGGCATGCTTTCCGCCCAATGCATCGGCCACGCATTAGCCTTCCAAATAATGATAATTCTTAATCAAACTGCAAATATGAGTTCCAAAATTCTAAACCCACAGTACAAATGTTCAATCTAGAACTTTAATCAGATATCTGACTTTATCCAAGATCTCAGACTAAGAAGTTATTCTCATCACTTCGGTTGGCCTCAGACCTCTATAAATATATATATATATATATATATATATATATATATATATATATATATATATATATATATATATATATATTTGGCTACATTATAGAGGCTAGTCTCTTTAGAAACTTTGTATCGTTTCTTCCAAGAAATAATAATACATCATTTCTAAGGAGAACTTTAATATTTTCATACTCTCTTTATACTGAGGATCTGCATTGTATCGTAGATTCATCTCAAGGTGCTTCTAAGTTTTCTAAGCCATCGCCTTCGAGAACTAATTTTACTTTGCTTTCTATAATTTAGTCTAGAAAAGTCTGGTGTATTCCCCTCCTTGGGACCAAAGTTCAGTCAACAAAACAAGTTTTACAAAAAGAGTCCTTCCAAATCTATGTAATTTCATGTCAAAGACCAAAATTTAGGTTGCCTCCCATAGTATTCGAGCTAAACTACAGTGGTCTTGATTATAGTTTGTCTGACTGGGTACGTAGGCTATTTGACCTTTGTTTTTTTAATTGAAACCAAAATTACATGTTAAGTTAGGATTTATTTTATAGGTTAATTTGTTTTAAGGCTAAAAAGTTCAATAGAGCAAAGCCAAGACCGAAAAGGTAGGGTGGGTGCCAAACATCTTCCCGTCATATAACTTAGTCCCTGAACCCGTCATTTATATTTTTCAATAGATTAAAATTTTAATTATAGATCTTTTTAAAGTTTTAGTTATTTTACCTTTATTTTCATTAAATAAGATGGCAACTCCTAAATAAAGTGGCCTCTTTACGATCCGTATGGAAAACTTTTTGAGGAGGTTCGCTACGATGCCCACTGCCTCTATATTCAGCAATTGCTCCAGTTTACACTTTACTTCCCAAACATACATTGCATTTCCAAATTGAATGTGGTAATATCCCATTTGTTACAATTTCCTTTGAACCTGCTAACTCTCCAATTAACAATTGTGATTATTGGACAGAAGAAATTTTATCCTAACCTCACTATCGAAGGTAGGGTTACTAAAGATATCTTATGGATTGTAAAAGTTGTCTATGGTTCATAAGAATGAAGCCTTTCTAGCACCGGATTCACTTTGGAGCACCAAGTGTGCCTTCAGTGAGGTGATAGTTACGTATGAGGATGTGTTCGAGCTTATGGGACTTGAACTCATTGGCCAGCTCTTTTCTTGTGTCTGACCTCGAGGTTGAGAAGGTCAAGGCCATGCCTCGGGAATGATTGTAACGCCCCGAACCTGAGGTCTGAACACGTCCTTAAACCATAATCCAATCCTGTCCAAAACATAACAACCTTAATAGTAGAGCAGAGCATCTAAAATACCACAAACAAAATGATTTGTATCTCAAAACTTAACTCCCAAAAATAATCCAAAACTTTATTACAAATCCCTCAGACTAAATATCTGAACCCAAAGGAAAATAAACCAACTAACCAATTTTTGTCTAAAGAAATCATAAGCTCTATTCTCAATATAAAAAAAACCAGAGCAATTCCAACCGCTGTACTAATATCTTGCCCTTTCGTGCTACTTTTGGCCTGGAAGGGAAAGGAAACAAAAAACAAAGGGGTGAGCACGAATTGCCCAGTAAAAGTTTTTACACACAGAGGGCCAAAAATGGATACGAATACGAATTCAGAGTTATCGAATAGAGCCAATAAATAGGAATTTAGATAACTCAGTCAAATTTCACAAGCGAATTCAAAAGTGACCAAAAGAAGGTTACCAAAAATGATTAACAAATATGAGTTATCGAATAGAACCAATAAATAAGAATTCAGATAACTCAGTCGAATTTTACAACCGAATAACAGAAGCGACCGAAAAATGGGTTAAATAACCAATAAGTCGAATATCGATTTACAAACGAATAACAAATCAACTCAAAAAAAGGGTTACATAACCAATAAGCCGAATATCGACTCAAAAACGAATAACAAATCGACTCAAAAAAGGGTTTACATAACTAATAAGTCGAATATCAAAATATATTTATCAAAACTTGTGGGTGTCACATACACAAATTGCTTATTATTAAGCATCACAAATCATGGTTATACCATGTCGAATATCGCAGCCGGCGCGTCATAAATAAGTCACGATAATTAAAAGTGACTTTCAAACACAAATATCACCCACAAAGTAGTTTGATAAATATAACGAATATTTATTCAAAGTCCAAAAATAGTCATTATAGACTCAAATCAAAGAAAACAAAAATACGAATCCAACGAAACAAAAATCAGCTCAATCGGAGACCGGGTGAATGAGATATCGTCAAAAGAAGTTTTGGGTGAAAAGAAATGCGCGAAAATCGAGAAAGCGGAAGCAAATTGTAAATAACCAAAAAGACCCAGCAGAAAGTTGACACGTGGCAAAGGAGACTCAAAATTCACACGTCAAGACCAATAGAAGAGAGACATGTTGGTCTAAAAATCTTTGAAAGTAACTTTTTTGACCCCGAACAAAGAACGGCTGAGAGCACAAAATAATCACGAACGACCTTTTACGATATAACGAACAAAGATTTTTATAAATCACATGGGAACAGTCTTTAACGCAAATTATAAGGCAGTGAGACAAGATCATTGATAACGTTACAAAAAGCGTGATGATCAATAATAGGCTCAGAAGCAAATTCAATTTTGAAATCAAACGAATACGTAAAGATTCTCGTGTATGAAACGAAAAGACGGCGTAAAAACCCTTACCTCAAAGTAACGAATATCATGTCAAAAATCTCCTCTTTATCTTGGATCTTTACTTCAAAGTAACAATATCATGTCAAAAATCTCATCTTTATCTTGGATCAATCACCACCTTTTTGCTTGAAAATACCCAAAAGAATGCACTTGACTCTTTATCTTAGATCAATCACCACCTTTTTGCTTGAATACCCAAAAGAATGCACTTGACTCTTTATCTTAGAGCAATCACCACTTTTTTGCTTGAATACCCAAAAGAATGCAATTGACTCTTTTCTCTTTCCTCTCCTTTATCTCTAAAAAATATGAAGACTCTTATGTCTTCTTCTCCCTTATATAGTTTGCTAATTTAATTCTAATATGACTTGAAGTCCTAATTGATGGTGCAATCATAACACAGCTAAAAGTCCTTATTGCTAGTGTAATTATAAAACATCTTAAAGTCTTCATTACTAATTTAATCACAATATGACTTAAATCCTAATCCAAGTCGAAATCTCTTCTTCTTTGTTTAAATAATATTTAATCTAATCACATTAGCCACTAAGACCATTAAATATTTAATTTCATCACTAAAAGCACTTCAAGAAAATTCTCTATGGTCCATTACTTAATTCAAATCAGTATAATTTTTAAATTATTACCTACATAAGTAGCCAAAAATCCGGGGTATTACAATGATGCTCTGTAGACCTTTACTGTATTGGCTACCAAGATCATCAAGGAAGCAAATTCTTTTACAATTTATGTATGAAGTAATGCTTCATGGAGCTTGGTTAGGAATTTAACAAACGCAATAAACATAAGGTTGTCCTAGGCTGAAGACTCCTAAGGCCTACCTTGCTTCTTGGATCCTCATGCTGCTTTCAAGGGGTTTGCTGCGTGGATCCCCTCAAGATTGCTTAATAAGGATAATGGGAAGCTCATTTGTGTACTTACTGTTGGCGAAAATATTTCCCTTGCCTTTCTCATCTTAGGCCACTTATACCTTCACTTAGATATGATTTGTCTCTCGAGCCAGGCCTACGGAGGCAGGACTGACATTTAAAGTTATGTTAAGTCAGAGTTGCACCAATGTGGACCTACGAGCAGTTATCTATATTTACAGAGGTCCATGATCTTTTTCTTCTCTAGTTTAAGTCGCGCCCTAAGTTCCTATGATGTGTTCCTTTCAGTGGCATTGAGTGAAACCTAGCTTTTTTCTAGCCACTTTGATGGATAATGAATCTAATTTTGAGTCTCCCCTTACCAGCAAACTTTAGAAGGTTTTTGATATTGTAACCTATCCTTTATCACCCCAGAAGTTCAACTAAAAAGAGGGGTTTTCACTACTAGGCGACGCTGATATTTTGGTAGCTATTATCCTTTTTGCCTCATGCTACCTTCCTACGCTGACCGAAGTTCAGGCCACTATGGCTATATAGAGGATGGCCCCATGTGAGGACTTGGATCATGCTTGGCTTCCTTTTGTTAACAATATTGTGAGCAGTGTCTTGAGTGGTTTGGATGTGAGGGAAGTTCCTTCGAGGTATCAAGATGGAACTTAAGTGGACATGAACTACATACTTTGGTCCGATTTCCTTAAAAAATGCAAGGTGTTTTTGCCCCCGCCTCAAAAGAAGAACCATAAGTCCTTCCATGATGACCATCGGTACCTCTCGTACCCTGATGACCCTAACTCTTCTAGAGATCCTTTAGAATGCTTGCTGAATACCTTGCTACCAGAATGACGTATTATCCGTAGGAGGGAAGTAAAAAGGAGAGCACCAGGGACAATCATCCCCTCCCTTGGGCTCTGTAAGTATCACTCTACCATCCACTCTTCCTATACCAGCTCCTTATGCCCTGACCCTCTGTAGGTACAAGTGGATTCGGAGAAACTTACTGGGGGTAGAAGGAGTACAATGGGTAATTCTGCTGCTATTTCCTTGGACGACCATTAGGCCGAAAAGCAAGTTGATCAAGAGCCTTTGGGCAGGAGAAGAAAAGCCATAGTGGTAAGCGGTTCAACTTCTTTGCTTTCTTCTATTATTATTAATTTATGCCTTTTTTTCTTATCGTCCTTGTTTGATGTTGTTAGAGGAAGAAAGCTCCTTTCCTAAATCAAACAAGCTGAAGTGCCGAGGTTGCCCCTCTCCTACGCTGCTCAAGAAAGACAAGAAGCAAAATATATATAGTAGCTTGATGTTGCAAATTCAAGGAGCTCTGAGAGGACTGAGTTTTCTCGACATGAGTCGACAGTTGTATTTCCCCATTCTCCAACCCATACTATGTCCACTACTACCGGATGTCATTTTATTTATCAACTCCACGCTCAAGGAGTGGCTACCGACCCGGACCTTGTAATGTCCTAACAGCCAAATAAATTGTCTTATTTCTTGAGTTTGTTATGAGTCAGTATAAAGTGATTTTCTAACTAGTATTGATCTTTTTCTTCCACTCCCGACTGTGGTTCCATCGATGATTCTTAGCCTTGGGGTCAAAGCATTGAGCAGTTTGCATCGCCCCCGAACCCTCGAAACTTTAACCTATCCCTTCAGTCAAACTTGTCAGATTCTTGTATACCAACATATACTACAAAGCATCTAATCATACGAACTCGAATTCTTCAAGTACAAGGCTACAAAATTGCTTGAACTTGAACTATTAAACCTAGGTTCTTTACAATCTCGCACATCTATAGTGTGAGTTGATAGTATCGACCCACGCAGGGGTCGATCTTACTATATCGTACTGGTGGGCTCACCAGAATCTCATACAACTCTAAACCCACTCCCAAGCATGCTACAGCTGATCATTACCTGCAAAAGGGAATCAAATGAAGGATGAGCTTTCGACAGCTCAGTAAGGTCGTACAAGGACTACCAAAAGAATTGCAAACGATTCCAAAGAATCCAACCGACGATGATTTCTGAAACACTTCAAATGATAAAAAGAAAACCAATGGTTTCCAAAATGATCAAAATTCATCATAAGTAGATACCAAAATAAACAATAACAATCACGACAAGTTTCAAAATGATCAATAAGAGATCATTTCCAAAACCATCATTTCACAATAAAATGATAGTTTTTCAAAGGATTTCAATAAATAATCGATTCAGGTTCAGTTCAATCTTCGACATTAGTCATAAGTAATGAAAGGAATACTTATAAGTACGAGTTATCGAAATACGGGTTCGGAGGAAAGTTCTTACCCCAGGTTCATATAGAAATCCTTACTTGGATCTGAAGCTAAATTATTCTCACCGGAAAGTCTTTATCTTTAACCAAAACAGAATAATTAAATCATCAAAACACAGCCTATAGTACAATATTATAACTTAATATGAACTCGCGTATATTCCCAAAATGAATCTCCCTCATCTGGTATGTAAAATTACCAAAAAACCCCGAGGGTGTAAAATTACGAAAAACACTCCTCGCAATCTTAAATCACCAAAACAAGATTCCCATAAGTAAAATAACTCCAATAACCTTACTGTACATGAATTCACACAAAAACACCCTTTTAAGGCAAAATTACCCAAAAAAAACCCTATGGGTGGCAAATGACCAAAAATACCCCGGCGATTTTCGGCACTGGAAAAATCCCAAAAACAATTTTAAACATGCTGAAGTCATTTTTGGGTTAAAAAAGTATTTAAAAAAAATTGCCTGAAAATCTCAAACTGGTATCCGTACTAAGCGCTCAGAAACCTACTCAGTTGAACATAGTTATTGACTTTGGAAGGGCACGAAATTTTAGATAATAAAAAATACCAGTAAAATAAAATTTATTTAAAAGATTTAGATCAAAATAACTTGATTTATTATGTTAAATAAATCCAATCGATACCCTAATTTAGCGCCCTTCGTGGATACTAAAAATTTTCAACAAAAATTTCAGAGCGTACATCTTGCAAAAATATTAGGGGTCACTTTACATTACTTGGTGAAAATCATTTCAGAAATAACATTTACAAATCGCTTAGTAAACTGCTGTAACACGCGATATCCGATCGAACGCTACGCAACCAACAACGCTAAAAATAACAAACAACGTTAAAAACTCTCAAAACACTAGACAACACACTATATTAGCTAGTTTTAGAATTTAACAACATAAAATACTATTTTAATATACTCCAAAACCCCTTGTTTAGATAAAATCAATTAGAATGCCTCACAAACTCAGAAAAATTCCAAAAAAATTTAGATCAAAGGTCACGTAAAAATAATGGGGGTTACTGGTTTGTACTTTTGTCAAATAAATTTCTAAACATGTTTTAAAAATTGAGAAAAAACTGGTAGGATAAAATTATCTTTTAGCAACACTATAGAGTTCACTCATTTATTACCTTGACTATTATTACTATTCATTCTCAGCTTATTCTTCCTCTCGGCAACCTGTGATCCCTGTTATAAATCCTTACACACCCACACTACTACCCACCTAAACACATTCTAGAACACTTACACTCACCCTAATACACCTACAACACACACATATACACCTTACATACACACAATTACACCTATATATCACACATACACACCCACCTAAGACACACACATCAAACACACACTAAATACCCTGAAAATACATACAAACTTTACCAATTACTCTAGAACACACACACGCGCACACACACACACACACACACACACACACACATATATATATATATATGCACCTTATATACACAATTACAGACAACCTCACCCCTACAACCCCTTTACCCGAATGTAATACACACCAAAACATACGTGGCTTCACACATGGCACAACCATTTCACACAATACACACACTAAAATCACATACAAAGAGGTAGAGGGATTACTCCTCAAGAATTTTCCTCCCATTTCTCCCTCTCTATCTCTCTCTCTCTCTCTCCCCTCCCTCTCCCATTTTTCTCAATTTTTCTTGGTTCTCTCCCTCTGTTTTTCTCTTCATCTTCTTCTTCTTCTTCTTCTGCTTCATTTCTTTTTCTTCTTTTCTAAATTTTGTTTTGTTGTTTTCTTTTTCTTTCTTTTCATTTAACCCTTTAATTCCTATAAAAATCCATCCCTCTTCTTTTTAATAATTCAAATTAGTCATAACTAAAATAAGTAGGAGGTGACACCTCTTGAGTGAATTTTCTCTACAAACTTGGCACATAATGCTCAACTTTTCAAAATTACAAATTCGCTCCCAAACTTTTTTGTAATTACATTTAGGCCCCAACTTAGTTCTAATGCCTATTAATTTAGTCCGATATCACTCAAATATGTACTTTCACTCATTATTTTATTTTTTGCCCCTAAAAATACTAATTTATATTTATGCTCCTAAAGTTTTTCCTAAATTATAAAATGGCCCCAAAAGTTTTAAAAATTATATTTTTGCCTCAAAATGGTTTTAAGCTCCCAATCTCTACTACTACTCGAGTATTGCTCAAAATTAATGCCCATTTATTTTTTTCGGGTCACCGATAGTTATTTTAACCCTTTCCAAGAAGCGTGGAATATTACATTCTTCCCACCTTATAAAAATTTATTCCTCAAAATTTGCTCTTGAATTTTCCATAATTTATAACGTCTAGGCACTATGCTTCTACTGCGTAACTCTGATAACTATCTCATAGTGGCTAAGCTACCTTCGACTTTTGCACCCAGATTCATTTCCATGAATACCTGAATGCAACAGTTAAATTCTAATCGTAATGCTAAACCAAAACCCTGTCAGGTAATCACTTCACTCCACTATTCCAGAGCTTCACCGAAAGATGACTTGGCTATTACAAAATTCACTGAGCTAAATCTACATTGCTCTAAATTCAACTCATATGAATCACGCTAAATCAAACTTTAATACCAGAGCTTCCACTACATTGTACTCATACTATATCAGAGACTCTATCATTTGCACAATTTACTTAACGACTGTAAGCTTAATCTCAAGCTTAAGGCGTATTAAATTATTAAGCGATAATCCCATGTGACTTGCAGTCTACCAAGCCTATCAGTACATTACCAAAGGTAGCAGAACTAGAGCCACCAGACTTTCAATGCGCACTCTAATCTCTCAGAACAACGAGCCAAAACTGTTGCTGAATTTGTCATCGAGGGATGTGTTATCTTAACATAGTTACATATTCAATATCTATGATTCTGCATACACTTCACATAGCAGCGGAGAACTGTAACCACTACGATTTCGCTGCACACTTTGATGTCTTACCCCAACATGTCCAAGTTGTTACCGAATACTTCACGTAAAGATGTGTTCTCCTAACATAACGTAAAATATGATTCTGCATACCGACGTATTGCACTTTCGCTAGCATTTAGGGTTCTAAGTTACCACGTCACTTATGATTCACGATCACATTATTTACCAAAAATCTTTAGCCTTGTCCTTTCGGTCATCTCTTTCAGTTAAACGTTTAGAATTCTTCAGTTCTAAAAGCAAGTAACATACGACCTATCATCATGTGTTCAGCCAAGATCTCAATCTTATACCGAAGCATCGAATAACTTATATAAACCTAACCCATGTTCTCAGAATCTGCTCGCACTTACTGATTCTCTGAGGCTTTGGAGTCTACATAATCTCATATTAGGCAGGTGAAACTATACAATCCTAAATCAGGTAAAGATATACGTACTTAGCATATTGTCGATTTCCAAATCATTTGGAAGTAAACCACAGTAAAACTAATAACCAGATTGATTTCAAGTAGCAATTATAACATATTATTGTTTTGGTACATATTACACGAACACCAATTACAAAGACACAGTAATTATTATATAACAAATATTTAACATTAACCACACAAACAAGTATCTCAACCAAACGTTTAGGGGTCAAATGATAAAACAATCGTAACTAGGTGATTAAAATACAAAATCTTTAACAAAATCATATTTACTGGTTCTGGAGACTTGCGATACACTTTTATAACATTCTAAAAATGGCGAGTACAGAAACAATGGTATGGGTATGATGAAGCAAAGTCAACCCAAAGACTCGAAGCAATTACAATTAGTAAAGGTTATTGGTCCTTGATAGGATTAGTAGCTTCTCCATGGCCAGTGGATCCTAAACTATCCTATTAAGTCCAAATAGATTCGATAGAAGCAGATAAATACCCCGAAAAACTTAAGATGACTCAATAAGAATGACATCTTCTCTAATGTCTCAGAGGAGATTAACATTCAATTAAGTCGCAATTGAGTTCAATATACAAAGGAATGAACTAAATGACAGAGTAGAATTCCAAATTTCTTATCACACTCTCAAACCAAACTTTCAGATGTAACACCAGTCATTCCTCAATAGCACCATTCTCACTCCTAAATCAAATCACGAACTTAACTACTACTACTCAAGCCTTACAAACTTTCAAACACTACTAGAGTTTCCCCTGATAATACACAGATACGTGATTAGCGAATCGCTAATTCATACCTAGTATGATATCGAAATCATGAACAACTAATAGAATGAGTTCCATAGAAACATCTTTATCCCAACATAGACAGTACAATAACAGCTAAGGACTCTCCCAACGATGTACTTGTCATAAGATCAGTTCCTATAGATGGGTTTTCACCCTAGATTGTTATGCAAGAGTAAGGGATACCAAATATTATGACGCTCCAGAATCAAACAACATACAAGCATCTCATGGATTAACCTGCAGTGTACCTGACACCACGTCACCGGACATAGCAATATCCTAATCAGACATTGGATAAAGCCTAGTTGATGATCTGGGCCTTTGCACTAGTGGACTTGAGATTGCTGGGTCTAGCCCTGTAGCCTTGTCCTCTTCCTTAACGAGGAACATTGCTCGCTATAGGTGCACGATAAAAAGTTGACTGATTACTTTTCACAAATAGACAATTTCGTACTGAATGCTTCACGTTTCCATGCCCAACACATCATCCGATTAGTTTATAGCATAACTCACCACTCGGAATTCTCCCACGCATGACATATAGGGTGGCCAAAAAAGCTGACCTGCCACCCTAAACAGTACACTATGTAGGTCAAACTCTAGAACACTGCGATGGTCCAAGTCTAATACTCTTAATCGAGCCTACACCCTACGCTCCCCTAAATCCCATATCATGCCCCGATCAAAATTTAGAACTTTGTCTAGATCTATACATGACTGAGCGAAGTGCGCTTGAATCCCTGATTTTGCCCCTATGTTTAACCTTGGGCACCGTGCAGTGCTGACTGTAAAAACTTTTTGCTGACGACTGTCAGCTCTTACGAATCTGTTATGGGAAATTCTTACTTATCTCTCTTACATCAGCCCTGTGTTTACTCATTTCTTCCCCCATTGTCAGACTTAGACTTTTCTAAAACACATGCTAAAGAAAGACATTTTATATAGCTCGTCAATCGAGCTGGGACCACTCTATTTCTCAATTCAGGCCTAAGCCCCCCACTCGGACTTCTGACAGCTGTCTGCCTCCATCAATAACATCCTTACTGCAAATCTAGCTAAACAAGAAATCTCATCTCAACTTTATCTATCGACTCTTAATCTGTTTGCCTCACGTTAACATTTGTTTATAAAATCTCAAAAAAATATCGGTCAAAAAATAATTCCTTAAACTGTCCCCAGGCGATATCAATTAATTGCTGATGAGTCAGACTGTTCCCTACCATTTTCTACCACTAATTGGCCTCAGTCCTCAGTTTATATACAACCACTTACTACAATCAGTTGCCCAAAATTTTCTCCATTTTTGTAATCCAATTCGCTATCTCAATAGGGTCCAATAACCCCACACTGCTAGTAACATTTTATTTGCTAAGTTCACCCAAGATACTTTCATCTCGAGGTTGTGGTTGGACCGAATTCGGTACTCCTGGCTACTGGTTAGCCAGATTCAAGTTCCTAGTGTTCACAGTTGTAACCATCAGTTTTGGGTTCTGTTATTTGCCGTATTAGGTAGAGGTGCCCCTCTACAATCATAAAACTTCCATACAGTACATTGCCTAATCTAAAGATTGTCTGGTCAAGTCATTCTAATGATGGGAAAAGTCCCTGCTTCAAACAATCGAAGAAAAAAAAACCACTGATTTCCAAAAATGATCAAAATTCATCATAAGTAGATACCAAAATAAATAATAACAATCATGATGGGTTCTAAAATGATTTATAAAAGATCATTTTCAAAGCCATCATTCCAAAATAAAATGATGGTTTTTCAAAGGATTTCAAAACAATCACAAATCATTTGAGACAATCATTTCTAGTGATTTTCGTAACGGTTAGGGTAAGATATAATGTTAATAAAATCAAGATGTTGATCCTGGGCCATCGTGATGCCATTCAGGCAAAGCCAGTATGGTGTACACATGCATGATGTACCAGTATATAATTACTAGTCTCACTGGGTACTAGCCTGCATTCCATGCAGGATTCAAACCAGCCTTATAACGCCTCTCCACAGTACGGTTTCCCAGGCAGTACAAAATCAACAATATCAATTAACATTAACATAAGCTCAAATCACCGAAATCAATTTTGGTTTCAATAATAATAAATATACTGAAATAAATCATCACTCGGAATTCTAGAATAACCACAAACAAACAGCAAGAATGATTACAAACAGTTATCGAATTTAGGCACAACAGTTCAGAAGAAAGAATACAAACAATTATGGAATATGCCCATCATGCAATAACAAGCGACCATCGTTAAGATTTTTAATAATCGATTCAGGTTCAATCTTGGGGTTGTCTGGGCAATAACATACTGATAGCATTAAATAATTCAGTGTTCGACGTTAGTCATAAGTAATCAACGAAGTACTTACAAGTACGAGTCATTGAAATAAGGGTTCGGACGAAAGTCTTTACCCCGGATTCAAATATAAACCCTTAACTTGATCTGTAACTAAATTATCCTAACGGGAAAGTCTTTAACTTTAACCTAAACAGAATAATTAAATCATTAGAACACAGCCTATAGTACAATATTATAACTTAATATGGACTCATGCATATTCCCAAAATGAATCTCCCTCAACAGGTATGTAAAATTATCAAAATGTCCCTGGAGTGTAAAATTACCAAAAACACCCCTCGCACTCTTAAATCACCAAAACAATATTCACATAGATATTGATGATGGTTCGACTAAAAATAGTTATTGACTTCAAAATGGCACAAATTTTTAGATAATAAAACATATCTGTAAAATAATATATATTTTAAAATTTTTAGATTAAAACAACTTGGTTTACTATGTTAAACAAATCCATAGTATCTCCTAATCGATAGCCTAATTTAGAGACCTTCGTGGACACAAAAAATTCCCAATAAAAAGTCGAGACCATACATCTCTCAAAAATATTAGGGGTCGCTTTACATTACTTGATCAAAATCATCTCAGAAATGGCCTTTACAAATCGCTTAGTAAACTGCTGTAATACACGATATCCGATCGAACGCTACGGAACCAACAACGTTAAAAATAGCAAACGGCATTAATCACTCTCAAAACATAAATTACCATTTTAAAATACACCAAAAATCCTTGTTTAGATAAAATCATTTAGCATGCGTCACAAACTAAGAAAAATCCCAGAAAATTTCAGATTGTAGTTCTCGTACAAATAATGGGGGTTACTGTTTTGTACTTTTTTCAAATAAATTTCTAAAAATGTTTCAAAGAAACTGTTAGAGTAAAATTATCTTTTAGCGACACTTTAGAGTTTATTCCTTTATTACCCTAACTACTGTTACTGTTCATTTCCAGCTTCTTCTTCCTCTTGACAGCCTATTTTTGCTGTTATAAATCCCTACACAACCACTTACAGTCACACACCCACACTATTACCCAGCTAAATACACACTAGAACACTTACACTCATACTAATACACCTACAGCACACACACACACACACATATACACCTTACATACACACAATTACCTTAATATTATCACACATACACACCCATCGGAGACACACACACTAAACACCCTGAAATACCACACAAACTTCACCAATTACTCTTGAACACACACATATATGCACCTTATATACACAATTACACACAACCTCACCCTCACAACCCTTCACCCGAATGTTACACACACCAAAACATACATGGTTTCACACACGGCACACCCACTTCACACAATACACACTAAAATCACATACAAAAAGGTAGAGGGATTATCCCTTAAGAATTTTCTACCCATTTCTCTCTCTCTCTCTCTCTCTCTCTCTCTCTCTCTCTCGATTTTTTTTGTTCTCTCCCTCTGTTTTTATCTTCTCTGTTTCTCTTCTTTTGCTTTGTTTCTTTTTCTTCTTTTCCGAATTTTGTTTTGTTGTTTTTTTTTCTTTCTTATCATTTAACTCTTTAATTCCTACAAAAATCCATCCCCCCTTTTCTATAATAAAATTAGATTAGTCACAACTAAAATAAGTAGGAGGTGGCACCTCTTGAGAGAATTTTCTCTACAAACTTGACACATAATGCCAAACTTTTTAAAATTGCTAATTGGCCCCAAACTATTTTATTATTACATTTAGGCCCCAACTTAGTTCGAATCCCTGTTAATTTAGTCCGATGTCACTAAAATATGTACTTTCACTCATTATATTATTTTTTTGCCGCTAAGAACATTAATTTACATTCATGCCCCCTAAGTTTTTCAAGATTACAAAATGGCCCCAAAAGTTTTGAAAATTACATTTTTACCCCAAAATGGTTTGAAGCTCCCATTCTCTACTACTACCTGAGCATTGCTTAAAGTTAACACAAGTTATTTCTTTCGGGTCACCGATAGTTATTTTAACTCACTCCAAAAAGTGCGAGATATTACATTTGGTCTCCGTCAAGTCCTACCAATAAGAACATGACAACCCAAATCAATTTCTAGACTTAGTAAGCTTCATTAGTAGTAGTTAACCTAGATTAGTATCAAGTAATCACAATTAGCTTAATTAGGATTAAGACAAACTAATCAAGCTTAATTAGTCACTAACTAATCACGATTAATGTTGCTTAATCTAGATTAGCATAATCACCATTAGGGCTGTACTAATCATGCTTAGAGATAACTAATCATACTTAGGGGTGGCAATTGTGACCCAAACTCATTTATCTGCCCAAATCCACCCACTTAAAATTCACCCAAACCCATCCATTTAGTAAATGGGTTTTAAATGGGTCACTTATTTTAAAACCCAATAACCCACAAGTTTAAATGGGTTCTAAGTGGGTACCCATTTAACCATTTATATAACACATAATAATCTTCCTCCTTCTAACTCTCTGTCTTCGTCCTTTTTTCTCTGATCTAGATCATCTTGACGCGAGCGATGGAAGGTCGTCGTCACCGTAGTGGGGCAGTCGGCTGCTGTCACCGTCGATACCGGTTCGTCGCCACCACCCGTTAACCGCCGTTGCACGTTAATTGTTGTCGCCGCCTGTTACTCGCAGTCGCCGCGACGCTGAAGATTGGATCTACCATTATCCAAGATTAGCCGCCATTTCGTTCACCATCACCAGATCCTAAACCACCAGAGTTCCATATCAGTCCTTCCTGATACTTGCGTTAGCTTGCACCTCTATTGTGCGTTTAAATTTTCTTGAAGGATTTAACGAGACAAAGTTATGATGGTGGTGGTTGCATATGGAATAAAGCATATAAACACATCAAAATAGTGGCAGGCGGTCAACCCATTTATATCTTATCTAATCTATTTTTTCTGGCTTGGTCAACTTCAAAGTGGATCTGTTGTGCGAAGAGTGCGTTATGACCCGTGGGTGGTTGTTTACACCACCATCCCCTTCCAAAGGAAGTTCAAACACAACAAATCGCATTCTGACATGACACTAACCCGAATCAGTCCTTGCCTATCACCAATGCCACCAACCACCAATATCCAAACCCACAACATCGCTAACCATCAACATCGAAACCAACTATACCGCCAACCACCGCCATCCAAATGAGCCAACCACCACACTCTAACCCAAACCCCAATTTGCACTAATGACCGTAATCTGAAATAAACATATTACACACATAGACAACACACGCACACACAGAAGCTAACAATTTTAAATCTGTAAATGATTTGGGCGGTGAAGCTCAACTGGCTTTTAATGGGTGGGGATGGACAGTGGTAGTTGAAGGGAATCAATGGTCATGAGTGGCGAAGGTGAGGTCAGAATTGGTGGTGGTGGCAATTGTGGTTCTTATGGGTGACGAAGGTGTAGGTGGTGGTGGTTATGGGTGACGATGCTGTAGTTGGTGGTTGTAATGGGTGATGGAGGCCGATCGTTGAGGGGCAGAGGAGGATATAGATCTTTTAAATGATGGAGGATAGAGGTGGGCGGTGGTCAGCGACGAAAGATGAAGAGGAGAGACTAAAAAATTGCGTTGTATTCTTGTATAAGAAAAGTTAATGGGTCACTATTGGGTTAATGGATGAAACCAATCCATTTAATGAGATGATCCAATTAACCCATTAATAAATGGGTAAAATGGGTCAACTACCCATTTATACCCACCCATTTAACTTATATCCAAACCCAACCCACCCACCCATCTTGCCACCCCTAATCATACTTAAGACCATCTAATCAGGATTAAGACTAAGCTAATCAACCTACTTGAGGTACTTCTATGCCAACATAAGCATACAACATTTTCTACATAAATGTCATGAATACCGCTCATATAATTCATAAGATCTTTCAACAAGAAGGATATTCACACTACATGCATAATAACAAGCATCAAATGAAGTTTATAGCTAGGTTAAACTAAGGTTCTCACAGTAATGGTGCCATTTCGAGTGGCATTTGATGCCTATTTTGCATGTGAAGCAATTTTCTTTCAGGTATTCATGTTCATTGATGTTACACGTTTGGAACAAATTATTTATGCTTAACACTTTAGGGTTCATGATCTTAATTGTTGTGTACATGGATTCCCCTATATCCATTTTTGGCTTTCTAATAGGGTCTTACTCAATGAAATAAAAGAATGTGTTGCAAAAGTTGGAATAGCAAAATTTGCAAGAGTGAGATTGACAGTCGAAGTCTCATTGACGACATATGAGAGGCAAGAGGTTATACTCTATCTCCATGGGCAATGATTGCGGTACCAGATAGACTAAGAGAGGCGGATGTGGTTTTCTGCATTTGTAGCTAGAGAAGTTGAAAATGAAAAGCTTATGTGAATGTATGTACCAGCATGTTAACTTATCAACAAAACCAAGATGGGATAGTCCTTAAAGTCCAATGCCACTTAGGATAAACTAAGTCTTCAAGTCATCATGAGAATCTTCGATGGTTGTAAAGCCCTGAATATACCTGCACGTGTCTGCATTGGTCTAGCAAAAAGGATTGTAGCTGCTGTTGCTTTATCGCCAAATGGCTATAAATGGTAACAAGAGGGACTCAAATTGTGTAGTAGACTTATAGCTAATATTTGTATCTGAATTGTGAGCCGAACTACTAATTATGCATGGATATCTTGTTCTTTCCCTTTCAACCAATCATGCTTAAGTTATAGTTAAAATTCGCACATGCAATTTTTGGATGAGCCATTAGTAGGTCATCTGGACTGCAAGATGATGCAGTTGGTAAAAATTAGGATAGGGTCAAGTGCTTGGTAGACTATATTAATCATATGATAGATTACTTCTTGAGCAAACTGAGATATCGTGGCTTAGAGGCACTAGAATTTTTGTTATAGTCGAGGTTCAAGAGCTCGAACGATTAATCATTTATAAGAAATTTATGGTCCTTTGCTTCCTCTGCATTGGGGGTATCTTAGGTGATGCCAAATCAATTTCTTCTTTGCTTAATTTCTGGGTTCAGGGGTGTGTTTGGAAGCCTAGGCATCTCAGCTGTGGAACAGCTCTTCTATGTCTCTGGTGGTGTCTTTGACATCTTTGCAGTATTTTCGGGTTCAGAGCTGTGTTTAGAAGCCTTAGTGTCACTGGTGGATTGAGGCTCCTCTATTTCTCTGCTATTGTGGTTCAGCATCTTTGTTGCATCCACATCCTATTCTTCACACTTTTTTAAGCTAATTTAGTAGAAATTTGCTGAGCAAAAAAAATGGGATACCTTGCCAAACTATCAAATTGACTGAGTAAGCCTCTAATTGAGCCTAAACATCTTATGTTTGTTTTTCAGCTTTTGTGGTAGAATTGTTGATGTGACAAAAAGAGATCTCTGAGAGAAATATATGATTATTATGCAGAGAGTTGCAAAAAAAAAAAATGCTTGTACAGACTGCTTTATAAAGAAAGTGGTGTCATTTTGGATCAAAAATATTCGTACCCTGCGTGTGAGCGTGTGTTCATGCTCATATTCCACTGATGTTCTAATAATGTTGTGACATAATAGCCATTCTCAGCAATTCTAGAAGAACAAATATACTCACCACTCCTAGTTCACAGCTTGTTCAGAATATCCATGCACTTGACCAAAGATATGCCTCCATTCTGACAACACTGTACCTTTTTTTTTCTTGTGCCTTTGTTATGAACAACTGCCAAGAAACAAGAAATATAAGGTATGTCTTGCCATGACTAGGATTGTATATAAGTTTTCTCTTATAGAGAAACTTATATACTCACGTGACATAGTATTTGGGTTATAATTGAGGATATTTTCCGATCATGATGCTCTCCTTTACCTTAGCTAATAAAAGATAGAACTTGCGATTTTGATTGATTTTTTGCAATCCTTTACCTTTGAAAATTCTATCTCAGAGAATAAATTTAAAGAGCATAAGTCTCTAAGTTAGTCTGTGTTGTAAATTGTAAGTTAGCCGGCAGAAGGGTGATAAGAGCTAAAGTAATTCAAGATACAAGCAGGTTAAAATTAGATATGAAATTTATGGAGGTAGAAAAGCAAAAGATCCTTTCAGATATGCTCCCCAAGTTTCAAACTCTAACAGGCTCACACAAAATAAGATAGTGTTAACAGAAGATAAGTCACTTGTTGGTTGAAGAGGCTCTATATTTATACTTGCGCAAGAGCCCTTCACGTGGGATAAGAGAGCTGATACTGGGTGAATGGATTAGATAGGGTTCTATGAAGTAGTTAACCTGTGGAAAGTAGCAGTTTACAACTGATATTGGATGATCTTTTCAAAGTTCATTTTCCTGTGGGGCAGAGTGAATTTGCAGAAGGCATCTTGATGGTGCTTATGGGTTGCTCAAATGCCAATTTATGATGTCATCATGGTAGCACGTGGCCGTTTTCAACATCTTATTATATTAGCTCAGGGTACTTTGACTTTTGATGTTACGTTGAGCTGATGAAAGTCGCTTTCAAGATGTAGTTCCTGGATTAAGAGTTGAAAGCTATAGACGACAATGAAGCTACATTGTTTGAGACTTTATGTTTCATTACTCTAAATATATCAGTTCCCTCTATAAGTGATCATCATGAGAGAAAGAATATTGGGTCCTAGGTCCGACGATAAATTTTCAAGATGGAAAATGTTAGATTTGGCTAATCAGCTCCTTTCAAATAAGTCGTCAGGTGGTTTTAAATCTCTAAAAGGGGGACTACAAAATTATTCTAATTAGCATTGCTCTCTCTAGATACAGGTGATTCTACATGGTTTGGCAAAAATTTTTTGGCAATCATGGAATGCATATCATGGGGGTGACTACAACATCCATTTCTAGGATTACATTCCCGAAATTGTTTAATCACGCTCAAAGGAATTGAGTACTTGAGATTAACAAAACTTATATGGAACAACAAAGAAGAAGATAAGGCAAGAGGGAGAGTTTCCTTTATTTATCTTAATGATAAGTAAGGATGAGAACTTCCATTCAAAGAAGGTCCTTATTAGTATCAAAAGAAAGAAGGAAGTCTCCTCATAGGGACCTCTTGTACTTAAATGTTTCTATTACTTCCCATGGATGGCTTGGGTTCTCCTTCCTTCAAATGTTTATGCCTTCAAAGTTTTTTAACCACTAAAGAAAGCACAAATGATCTTAACATCACTCTTTGAATACCAAAATAGCTATGGAAACATGTTTCCTCTCTTGCTGATGAATTGAATAGTCCTACAGCTCTTACTAACATAGGCATCATAAACATATCTCAGGTAGTCAATATGGTCTTGTGTTTTAAGTGGTTAGCTGGATGACAACGTTGTCATTTTATGCTGTTAACCTATGTAGTATGCTGCTCAACATAAATAAGGATTACAAAAGGGTTGAAAACGAGCAGACTGGTTCTAACTAGCACGATAAGTTACCACATATGCTATGCAAAACTTCACAATCTCCATCGATGTTGTTATCTTTGTGTCTGGCTAGGTAGCAATAGCTAATATCGACGAAACAACCATAATTATCTCTCAATCGAGCCCTCTCATGGAAACCTGAATCTAGTGCGTAGCTTCTCCCATTAGAAGTTGTGCTTAGTTTGGAAGTATATCCTTCTTGTGTAGCATGGCACTAGAAATTGCTATTGTGGTAATCGTAATACTGATAGGCAGACTTGAGGTGCATTGGCTACTGGTGTTGGAGTAAATATTGAAATGAAATGTTTGGGATATGTATTGGGCTTTGCATCAAAACTATGCAAAGAGCATAGCAACATACTTTGCTTGCCCCATGCATCTGATGCCCCCGTCCGTGATCTACTAAGAGCAGTGGAGAAATTTATTGTTTCCTCTTAGAAATAGCTAAGCAACTTTTTACTCCTCAGTCAACAGGGACAGCACATGGTAAGTTATTTGCATATGAAACAGTCACCGTTTAAATTGTTCCTGCATACCTAGAGACATACCAAGTCTTCTTTTTCAGATTGCTTTACAATTGACTCTAATTTGCCTTGCATATTTGCAGGCCACATTCTCTTTGGAAGAATACACAATTTTGCTCGATGTGGACCACTATCCATGGATTTAGTCAAAGGTTTTAAACTTACAATTGTTGCAGCCTTTGTTAACATCTAATTTCTGGTGATATTACAGGAAGCATGCCAAAACATGTATGCAAATGAAAAAGGGAGACAAAGCGTAACGACGAGATAATATTAGGTGCGTTTGACTTAGTGCTGAAGAGAGATCTTATTACGTGCTAAAGGTCTCTACTAATAATTGGAAATCGAGGTAAGAATGTGAATGAAACTGTCAACAAACCAGAAATGTAATAGATGCAAAAGGTACATCATGCAATGAATAGACGTGTAAATTACTTTAACTATTCCATCAGACTTTATCTTTTTACTAATACATAAGCGAATACTTGCAAGGATTTTATTTTCTTCACTACAGATAAATACTACTATTATAGGTTACGATATGATGATTATTATAATTTGGTCATATTTGCAAATAAACATGTACCGAGCGCTACTTTGCTTCTTGTGATGCTCTAAAATGATATGTGAACTACATTTCAAAGACCTTTTTATTTGCACTAAAAATTTCAGCTTGGCACACAATAATTTCATATGCACATGCTTCTTTCCATATTTTTGGCATTGTACTACAACTGTTTCCCCAATGAGTGCTTTTAGATATCCCTTTTCATTGTATATCAAGGAGGACACGAGATTGTTATAAGAATATTCACAAAAAACTCTACAAACTATCACGTACAACGCACGTGTAGAATTACTAGTGGCTTAAAAAGTCTTGGACAATGGACTAATATGTAATTCTAGAAACAGCGTTTGTAGCAAATCCTAGTTTTGGAGATTGACCACCTTGAGGAAGAAACATGACGAATCTTAAAAAATGGGGAGAAACCCTAATTGCGAAAAAATTATGGGAATTGGATTCAATATTGGTTCAACTCAGCTGAATATACATGGTGTGTGTGTGTGTGTGTGTGTTCTTTGGGTTTGTTATTGGGTATGATTGTGTTTAATTGAATGAATTAGACGTATAAAAGTGTGTTCGGGGCATGATTGGATGGATTGCAATGAGTTTAAGTGATTTAAGATGAGTTATGGAAGAGATTCATGTACAATTGAAAGAGAAATCAGGCGTGTGAAGGCTGAAGGATGAAGAACATGAGTGTGTGCGCGTGAAGGTGAAGTAGTGTGTTGATGTGAATAGTGACTTTTTTGTCACTAAAGGTGAAAATTTAATAACCAGGTTTTAATTCAAATTTTTAAAAATAGTTACGGTCATATTTAGCCAAAAAAGCCCAAGATATTTTTAGGAGGCCTACATCGTAAACAAATTTCAGATTTTTCTAAGGTCGGGATGGGGGTTAATCGCTACGAGAACTTTGAAACTTTGTAATGGAATTTGAAATGTCAAAACGAACACGGTTTTGTAAAAAAATTTTATGAGGACTCTATAATGATGAGAAGTTCCATTTGTCAAGATTTCGGGTTATTCTGATGTCGTTAGCTATTTTTGGCCGAACGAGCTTTTAAGCACTCGATCCAAACAGTAGTTCGGGATTTTTGGGCGAAAATTTTGTAAAATATTTTTTAGCTCAAGAATGAATTCAGGAGGCTTAAAATAGTGTTTTAAAGTACTTTTAAGATTTTTCTGATGCCAGGAACCCTCAGGGTGCATTTTGGTAATTTGCCACCCGGAGAGGGATATTTTGGTAATTTTCTCAGTAAAGTTTTTCAAAGGAATTTTTAGTCCGGGAAGGGTTGTAAAACACCTGAAAGGTTGTTCTGAAGCTGATTTGGGGGCGTTGCGGTGATAGTGAACCCTGGGGGCATTTCTGTAATTTGCCGCCCATAGGGGTATTTTGATAATTTTTCTTATAAAATACTTTGAAGGATTGTTGGTCTAGGAAGGGTTGTAAGACATCTGAAAAGTTATTTTTAAGGGGTTTTTTAGGAGATGTTGGTGTAGCGGCCATTAGGGGGTATTTTGGTCATTTGTCATGTTGATGCCAAATTTTAGAGAACACACGTAATTCAGTGTTCGGAGAGGTAGAAAATGAGGAATGGTGTTAATACGTTGAAATAATGAGGTATTGGTTATTGTTAATGCATTGATAAGGCTAGGTTAAGGATCCAGTTATTGGGTCCGAATAATAAGTTGTCGTAAGACGCTATGAACGGTTAAATGGGAAGGGGTAGAATAAGGAGTGCATATATATTGAATGATGTCTAACGAGCATAGTATTATTTGACTAGGTATGCCGCTCATTGCGATCAGAGCTTGCGAGTTACTTCGGTTATAAACCAATGAGGTAAGGACAATGCGGTTCTATTATGCTAATTCATTGTTTCGATTAGCATACTATGTTGATGATGTTTATGTTGGACTCTTGTTGTTATGGGTTGACACCGGTAGTCATTGTGACCGGTATACGTATATTTGAATTGTGCTGTTAAGGACTTGGGGTAGAATAATTTCCTTAGTCCGCCCTGTTGATAGAATTTAATGAGGATGATGCGTGTCTTAGTATGCTATGATTCGATTCAATTAGCATACCTGAAGTTGATGATGATATTGTGTAGGGTTGTTGTGTGGTGGTTGTGAGACGCCGTCAATTATTGATAGCTGATATCTCTTTTCTTTGAGAACACCATTGAGGACTTGTGGCAATTTCTCCCAAGTCCGCCCTATCGTTGATGATGATGCTGTAGAGATCGTTGCGTTGTTGTTGTGAAGTGTCGGCACTTATTGATAACCAACATTTCTCTTATGTAAGAACGCTATTGAGGGCTTGCAGCAAATTTCTCCCAAGTCTGCCTTGTTGATGATGTTACGTTGAACTCTTGTTGTTAGGTCTGAACACCGGTCGATCTTCTGTTTCGGTATTCCTTGTTGAGCTATGTTATTGAGGACATAAGGTGGAATAAATTTTCTCTTAGTCCGCCCCGTTGATGAAGTCTTATTGCTTGGCTATAACGTGGTTAGGGAAAGCACTCTAAATGAGTTCCCTACTTGTTGACAGTGTCTCTTCTATTTACTTGAAACTGAGATGAACATCCCATAAAATGAGACATCAATATAAGGAAGATGGCCATGAATTATGATCACTGGCCAAAGAGGATGAATGTCGCTCAAGCAGAGTCTGTCGTGTCAGGTCGAGTTCTGTCCGTCGTGTCCATGTGCACTGCATTTGATTTTCTTTTGATGTTGATGATTTTAATGATTTGTATTTGAATGATGTTTATCTTTACGACCATGGATTTTGGGTTCACTTGCATGGTCAGCCAGTCAGTCTAGTCCATGAGGAGGTGGCAGTAATGCTGTTCTGTTGGGGCTTAAAGTCGCTCAGTCTAACAATAGAAAAATTATCGTTTGACAATTATGCTGATGTCAAAAATTTATTGGAACTCTTGATTCATTTATATCGTTGAGATGGTTATTATTCCTCCGAGTCTCTTGAATCATTTGTACACGATACTCCTCGTGTTATCTTTACTGGGCGATTTACGCTGATTCCTTATGTTGTATTGTGCAGGCTATAAGGTTGATCAAGGAGAACCTTCTAGAAAGGAAAAAGAAACAAGCTAGAAAAGTTGAGCAAGGGGATCAGTTGTGTGAGGTAAGACCAGCTAGGAATGGTGGGACAAAGATTGAGTTGCGAGACAGGTTGTTAAGAGTCCTACGACTACAGTCGTATATTAGGTTGTAAACATTCATGTTGTTTAAAGACCTGAAAGTCTTCTGCTGCAGTATGATGTATGTTTGTAAGAAATTTTTTTGTAAGGATGCATTTTGGAGCGTCTATTAATGATGTATGAGTAGGAGGATGTAGTTGCTCTATATTCAACACAGGATTTTGAATGTGATTATGATCAATAACTCAGCCCGGTGATGTCACTAGGGTTGACGGTGTCGCAGGCTGATAGACACAAACCCATCTCTATGCAGACCAGTTTTGTTCAATGGTTATTTTGGAACCGAAATACTATGAACCTCAAAAATTCAAAACAACAAAGTTGAAGAAGAATTTCTGAGGTCTCTAAGAATATAAGTTTCACAAAAACCCCATGAGCAATTAATTTTCTATGACCATTCGAAGTGACTGCCAGAAACCAAAAATTCTAGACTTCTACAATGAATTGATTTTGAGTTCATTTTTCAATGTGCAAACTTGGGATTCTGAGAAAACTCAAAACTACAAAGTTAAAGGTGACACAATAAGTTTTCAAAAAGTGCAAAATCATTTCAATTGGATTTGAAATAAAGAAGATATGATAAAAATCCTAACCCACTCTTATGCTGCTCTATACCAGCCTTCTTCTCAAACACACCCATAAAAGCTACCAATTTCATACATAAAACATATATAACATCCAAATTCATAGCTAAACTAAAGAGAGAGTTCGGGGATTTTATTACCTCGAATTTTTCCTTGCCCTAATCTTATTTCTTCTCTCCCTCTTCCTCTCTGGAGTTCACGTAAAGGGGGTGGCAAAATTCTTTGATGGCTGCCCTCTCAAGGCTCTCACTATATATGGTTGCCCTAGGTTGGAAATTTCTAAAGACTCCCCTCATCTTTAGATATTTTCTTGTCTCACCCTCATTCCTTTATAAGATTACAAATTGTCAACTTAAAGAAAGGAACAGTAAAAATTTTCTACACATAAAATTTTCATCGATAAAAATAAAATTTTGGGTATTATTTTCTCCCCAACTCATTAATTTGAAACTTAGGAGCATTATAAATTGTCACTAAAGGGCACAATCAATACCGCTAGCAATAATGTATATTACCATAATTGCCACCAAAGGAATAATTAAAATTCTAATATGCAACGTAAACCGTATCCTAGGTGCGTGGTATTACATTTTCAATGATGAGAGCCTCTTTGTTCTTATGATGCTATGTAGCATTGCCGAGCTAAGGTTTGATCACCCTTGACTTTTTCAACCCTGGGCACTGTGGGGAATTTTATCTTGAGATTATAGGTAGACACTATCGCCTTCAACTGGTTTAATGTTGTCTGTCCGAGTATGGCGTTGTAGGCCGATGGGACACGCACCACCATAAAATCTAACATTAGGTTGGCTTGAGCCGGAGGTGTGCCTACCGCAATAGGAAGCGCAATGACTCATTCAACTGTAATCAGATGATTAGATAGTCTATAAAGCGGTGTATCCATCTTATGAAGATAATCTACTAGGATGTTCATTTTTTGGAATGCCTCATAGAATAAAAGTTCAGTTGAACTCCCATTGTTGACTAAGATGCGCTTCATATTAAAACTCCCTATTCTGAGGGTGACAACTGGTGGATCGTCATGAGGCCGGGGTCTTTACATCCCTTAGATCGCCATCTGAAGAAAAGATTGCAGGCATTGGCATAGTCTTCTGTTTCTTGCTCGAGGGCTGGCTTGCACATTTATCTTGCGTATGATTTGGAAGCCTGTCTGGATGAGCCTCCTGTTACGATGCCCCTAAATATTGTATTGATAGTGCCCGTATTCTCTTCTAGTTCTTCTTTTCCTTCAGTGACTGAAATCGCTTCTCTTTCTTCAGCGCTTAATCAGGGCTTCTATTGCTCTCTTGAGCGATTCACAATCGTCAGTTGTATGGCAGTGGTCAATATGAAAATGGCACCACTATAGGTTTTTGTCTCTCTTACTTTGTCGGGACCT
Organism: Escallonia herrerae; assembly: GCA_033070095.1. Lineage (NCBI taxonomy): Eukaryota > Viridiplantae > Streptophyta > Magnoliopsida > Escalloniales > Escalloniaceae > Escallonia > Escallonia herrerae. The sequence continues at coordinate 133,977 of JAVXUP010002085.1, read as the reverse complement.
CATCTTCTTTGGCCAATTGAGGGCCTCTTTGTCTTTGATCTCGTGCAGAATCTGTGAGGGCTTCACATTGAGCAGCAGCAAGTACTTCATGTTGAATGGGTCCTTGGGGCGTCACTCATCTCGTTTTGAACGTTTGGACCTCTTTTCATTCCCTAGACTTCCTTCACGGGGCCGTTATGCTTTCTCTTCCCAACTTCCATTTCGTCGCCCTCTATGAGTCTCTAGATACTCTTTTGCTTGGATGTATTCATTAGCTTTTTCTAGAAGAGCACTCATATTCCCTAAGGGACTCTTGTTGATAGACAATTCAAACTTTGATGTAGGTCAGGGGGGCTCGAAGGAAAGCGGTGTACTTGACCGACTCATCAAAATTGTCCACCTCTAAGGTTGCCGCTTTGAACCATCCAAGATAATGAGCTAAGGATTCATTCTTTCCTTGGACTAAATTGAGCAAGATCGCTGAGTTCTTCCTTCTCATGCGACTGCTCACAAAGTGTTTTTGGAAGAGTTGGGCAAAAAGTGGATGGATCTTGGCTGCAGAGACTTGAACCATGCATGTGCAGCCTTTTGCAGAGTAGTGGGAAAGGCTCTGCACATGACAACATCGAATACTTGGAGAAGCAACATGTTCGCTTCAAACTGATAGACATGTTCTCTGAGATCACCAGTTCTATCGTAAAGATCACATTAAGGCATTCGGAAGTTGGGGGTAGCTTTGCTCTCTCAATTGCTTCAGATAATGGATACCCAAAATCTTCCCTTAGGGGAAACTGTCCTTGAGGACAAGGCCTATAGAGGCTCATCCTTGGAACGGTTCTCCTATGTTGCATGATGGTGAAGTAGTCATCAATAGTGTTCACGTTTAGTAATCTTCTCAGGGGATAAGTCTTTGCCATCTTCGATCGACGGGTCTTAGCTATAGCACGATCCACTCCTCGTGATATGTTATTTGCTTCTTTCTTTAGGCTGATAGGTCAGATCAGCTTCTGACGTATATCAGCTTCTGACGTATACATGTGACTATAATTCGACCTTGAGGTGAGTCGAAGACGGAGGTCGTCAGGATCAAGATGATACCACTTGATAGAGGTAGAGGCCACCACTACATCGAGAGTTTCTTGTATAGTGTTTATAATATCCTTTTAGTTCGTGAAATTCTCTCGTGAGGTTTGTGTGAGGTCTCTTGAACAACTTGCAGTTGATACAGTGACGAAGGTCTCTGTTTTTCAGAGTTTGGGCCGGTGAATAATCCCTTTGGGATCCCTAGCTCGGCTCCAGAGTGGCAGATGTTACGTTCACATAAGCATCTTCATCAGAACTAGCCCGACGATGAGGAGGAGTTGGTCTTCTTTTGCGAGATTGATTTGGTCGACGAGAATTATTTGCCCGCGAACGATGATCTCAGTCAGAGGAACTAACTGGGGAGTTTCTCGCTGGTGACTGATTGGTCATGTTCTCTGTCGTGGTCTCATGGATGGCGCCATTCTGTTGCTGCTCAAAACTTAATCGGGAACCACAGCTAAGGAATAAACCTGCAAACAGAGCACAAAGTGATTGTCAGGTAGGGGTTGGCGGAGGAACTCTCCTATGCTTAAGTCAAAGCACAACTAACAAGTCAGAACTCTGAGAAAGCAATACAGCACGGTGTATGTGTGTGAAGTTCTTCGCATACCTAGAGGTAGTCCCTCTATATAGTTATAGGCAGAAGACTCCTAATAGATATGTGAGTCATGATGGCTGGCCTTGGGCCAGATCAATTATGATCGCGTTAGGATCCTTGAGGATCATGTCACAAACCTGTCCTGACTATATTAGGATCCTTTTAGGACCCTAGTTCTACCAATATGGTAACCCCTAAGTTTGGGGTTAACTAGGCTGACCATGAGTCAGCCCTGCCATGTGTGACCCTCTGACTGGACGAGTATTTTTTAGCTATATCAGCAAGTGCTTATTTTTCCTCTTTACAAGAATTATAGAAGATTGCTTACACTGAAATTAACTAGTACAAGTACAAAACTAATCCAAAAAAGTGATAAAGTATTTTCAGGCGGGTGCTCTCAAGAGGTTAAAATCACTGAAGACAGTGATTTAAAAGCTGTAACCGTGGACTTTTATTGATTTGTATTCATACGCAACATTGTTAGCTCAAGTCCACCATAATTAATCATAGAGAAATAGCCCATCTATTTTATAGATGGGTAAAGAGTTTATTCTACAAAGTCTTTTAAAAAAATGCCTAAATCAACAAAATTTATATATAACTTACGTATGGTTAGTCTCGCTATCCATTCATTGGGTAGGAGACTTGAAATGTACTCTTAAGGTTAAGTGCAAGGTAAGGGCTTTTTTTTTCCTCGGAGAAAGAAAAAAACCTAAGGACATGACACTCGCACGCGCACACGTATGTGTGAGAGAGAATTAATTAGATTTTAGCCTTTTAAAACCTTTCAGCCCAAATTTGTAATTAAATCTTCAGTTATTTGTTCAAACGTTTTGCCAATACCCCTTTTCAAGAATGAAAAATTTGTTTGTAAGCATTATGGTTAATTTGTAATTTCCAAGTGTAGCATCGTTTAATTAGTAAATACCACATTATATTGCCATGTGATAAGTGTTTACGAGCAAAGACCACGAAAGGAACTTATAAAAGCAACTTTAATTTGACGGTACTGAGGTTTGAGAGGGGGGGGGGGGGGGGGTAATTTTTCTTCCTCATCTTTGTAAAGAAGATACTTCAACTTCTAGGCTTTTTTCTATTAATGTTTGTCAAACTTAAGTATTTCTTCCTCTTTTTCAAGATTGTTATCTTTTGCTAATACAAGGAGAAAGATGTTGTACAAAATCAAGGGTGAAGTTTGTGACTCAATCTAAGTGAAAACTTAATCATAGATTGTGATACTCTCAAAGCAACAACTGTTTTCCCAAAGTTTTCATGCTATTAGTGAATACTATAACAGTCCTAAGTTTTGAACTTTTTTTACTGTTGTTATGAATAACACTAATTTGCCCATAGTGTCAAGTATATTTGTAATCGATGATTTTGTCATATCTATATCGGCTGTATACAGGCATGACCTAATTTGTAAATAAAAAAATACGTATGAATGCACAATCCGTGTGAGCATATAAATATGCAATCTCTTATTAAGTACAGAACACGTAGCATTGTACTTGAGAGGACCACATTAAACCGGTGCAAGTTTTGACATAATATTGCACAAATAATTCAGTAATCAAGGCTGAGGACTACCGTCTTGAAGCGCATGATTATATAGAGTTAATTGATCCCCCCACCTTTGAGGTCAAGAAATTCGGAATTTGGTTACAAACTCAGGTATTTGTATAGTGTATTATTTATACTGCTCTTCTATCCCGAAAGAAAACCTTTATCTGGTTATATATTCCTTGTTTCAGTTGTAGCATTTAGAGGAAAAAATTGAAGAAAAGAAAAGAAAAAAAAAACATGTAGTGGTCTTCGTAAGATTAAGGAAATGGTGGGTGTCCCATAGTTTTGAATGGGCCGGGTATGGAAAACAAAACAAATCTCTTCTTCCAAATGTTTCTTGTGATGCCAATACTGTAGGTATTACTATGGCGGCTTAGGCCGCGGTACCGTCACCTCCTTCCTCTCTCAAATCATGTACCTTGGGACCAAATTAATTTTCCAAATTTACTACTCTCTCCGTCGCATAATATTTGATCATCACTTAACTGGCAATTTATGTTGGATATGAGTCATATTTTTATAAATTTTTCATTTTATCCGAAAAGAGAGAAAGAGAGAAGAGGGTGGGAAGAAAGTGGGCAGGAGAGAGAAAAATAGATTCATGGAGGATAAATTTGGGTAGAGAAATAGAATACAAAAAAAAAATTGTAAGAAACGTAAACATGAAAAAAAAAACTATGGAATTTTTTTTGATTTGAAAGGCGATCAATTTTTTTGGGATAGTTCAAATAGAAAATATGATCAATAAATTAGGAAAGTATGGAGTATTTTTAAAAAGAGTATTACATATTGTTGATATTTTAACAACACTGTACAGCTGCAGTGATGTATCGATATTCCATGAACTCATATATTTAGTTACTATTATTGTCAAATTAGGCATGACTTTTACCGAAGTAGTTTCGAGGTGGTTGTAGAGTATATTTCCTTAACACGTATCATTTTGGCCAAAGCCATATCTACATCACTGTTAAGGCTAACTTAAAATTACTTAGAATCTTTTAGTATCATGATCGATTTAAAAATGTCTTTTTATATACTCGAAGATCCATAATCATGTTCTTGTGAGCCGTTGTTTCTCATTCAATCCTTGACAACCCAGCAAGATATAAGTGTCGACCTAGTCTTATTAACAAAAAAATTCTGAATTTTCGTCAAGTTGGGCTATAGTTTCAACTATTTGTACCATTTACTTTGAAAATTGCATATTACTTTAATGGGAAAATTGTATAAAATACCCCTGTGGTTTGGGATAGTTGGAAAAAGACACATTCTGTTATAAAATTTGCAAAAAGGCACCCAAGGTTGCAAAAGTGTTGCAACCGTAAAAAATATCGTTCAAACTAACGGCGCGTAATGTTCACGCTCCTGAAGCATGCGTTTGGTAAAGATTAATTTAACAAATGACAAAAATGCCCTTCCTGTCTTCCTCCTTCTCCAAATCCTAAGCCCTAACCACCACCACCGCCGCCTCAGACGATCGCCACTGCCGCAGCCATCTGCTCTACCAAATCACCCAGCCGCAGCCCTATCTACCACCATCGCCGCCTATTTCGACTACCACCCAGCCCTACCGCCGTCGCGTCGCCATCCCGGTCATCTCCCAAAATCTTGATTTTCTTTCCTAATCCAATAAACCAAACCCTAATCGACGTCACCTGCTTTTTTCATAATCACCGCATTGCCACCTGCTCCACCCGGATCTGTGTTGCCGGTTTTGGGTTCCACAATCTGTTTTTGGCGGGACGTCGTGGTGGCGAAAGGCCGGAGTGTAGAGACCTGCCCATGCCGGTTACGGTCGCGGTTAGTTTTGGCCGGCCGTAGGTTCGGCCATTTCTTCTGTCCATTTCTTTTTGTCCGTAACTCGCCACCCTCGCCGAGCCCCATCGACCACCATCACCACCTATTTCTGCCGCCACCCTCACCGCGCCTTATCCACCACCACCATCGCCCATTTCTGCCCCCACCATCAACTAGAACCACTTGCGCCAATGCCACCAGCCGGATCCACAAACCCTTCGTCCATGATCGAAGTTCCCTCCTTTTCCCCCCTCTTCCCCCTTCCCCTTTCCCCTTCCATCTGGTCCCCTTTCTGTTGCCTCACCTGTTAGTTTGCGCCGGCCCTAATGAAGGCTTGGGCTTGTGGTATTTTGACAATTTACAGGGGTATTTTGGACAAATTCTTTATTTCGTAACAAAAACTGTGAGTTGCAATACTTTTGCAACTTTGAGTATCTTTTTGCAAATTTTATAATAGAATGAGTCATTTTGCAACTATTCCAAATCACAGGGATATTTTACGTAATTTTTCCTACTTTAATAAAGGTCGTATAAATTTTGACAATAAAATTAATTACGCTTTCCTAGCGCTCTCAAGTTCTTCTGTCCCTATTCAAGAAGTCAACCGCTTCGTGCCAACAAGAAAAGCGGGAGCAGGTTATAATATTACGCTTCCCGCTCTTGTATCGAATCGGGCGCAATTAAAACATCCCCCTCCTAATGATATTATTAGCGACTCAATACCCAACCGACCAAATAAATTAAAGCCCCGTCCAAAGTCTGAAGATCTCAGTCAAAATCCTCGCCAACCATGCCCCCCTCTTTATTTTCTCCCCGCGTGTCTCACTCCCTCTTCCCCTCTCTCCCCCTTCACCTTCATACATATATATGCTCTTCCTTCCCCACCATATACCTCTACTCTCACACCACTATACTCTCTCTCTCTCTCTCTCTCTCTCTCTCTCTCTCTCACTCTCTGTAGAGCTTGCACCTGTGGATGTTATGACCATGGCTTCCCAAGTTCTAAACAGGCCAAACCCAAACATGAACTTTGTTGCATCTTCTAGTGAAGCTCTTCAGAGACCGTGTTCGCTCCGGCGAGTAGTTCCATCCTCTGTTGGGCGGGGTAAACTTTATCTAAGAAGACAGTCTCTGACGGTTTCTGAGATTAAATGCAGAGTGAAGAGTTTTAAGGTTTCCAGTACGAGGTCATGTTTGGCTCGTCTTTGGAGAGAGGTTCAGGGTCTCAACAACTGGGAAAACCTCGTTGAACCCTTGGACCCTCTTCTCCAACAAGAGATCATTCGCTATGGCGAGTTTGTCACTGCGTGTTACAAAGCCTTCGATCTCGACCCGTCCTCAAAACGCTTTTTAAACTGTAAGTATGGGAAGAAGAGCTTGTTAGGAGAGGTGGGCTTGGGAGACTCGGGTTACGAGGTCACCAAGTACATTTACGCCACTCCTGACATCAACCTCCCCATCCAAAACGATGCCTGCAGCGGCCGATGGATCGGATACGTAGCCGTCTCATCCGATGATGAAATGAAGAGGCTTGGGAGGAGGGATGTAATTATTTCATTCCGTGGAACGGCTACCTGTCCTGAATGGATAGCAAACCTAATGAGCTGTTTGACTCCAGCCCGGCTCGATCCCTTTGATCCTCGGCCTGATGTAAAGGTGGAAGCTGGATTCCTAAGCTTGTACACGTCAAACGACAGCAGTACCAAGTTTGGGGTTGGAAGTTGTCGAGAACAGCTCCTTTGTGAAGTGTCGCGGATACTTAGCAAGTACAAAGGCGAGGAAATAAGCATAACCCTGGCAGGACACAGCATGGGGAGCTCAATAGCACTTCTATTAGCCTATGACATTGCCGAGCTAGGATTAAACAGAAGCGATGATTCTGACCACGTGATACCCCTTACGGTTTTCTCATTTGGAGGACCCAGGGTGGGGAACTCTGGTTTTAAGGAACGTTGTGAAGAACTGGGTGTGAAGGTTCTCAGAATAGTAAATACTAATGACCCCGTTACAAAGCTACCTGGGGTGTTTCTCAACGAGAATTTTAGGGTTTTGGGGGGGAGATATGAGTTTCCTTGGAGCTGCTCGTGTTACGCTCATGTCGGCGTGGAACTAGCTCTCGAGTTCTTCAAGATGGGAAACCCTTCTTGTGTCCATGACCTCGAAACTTATCTCAACTTGCTCAAATATCCTCGGAGAGCAGAAGTAGAAAAAGAGGGGATGGAGGTTTTGAACAGAGCTAAGGAATTAGTATTGAGTGTACAAAACTTCAAGGCATATCCTTGTATAGATGCTACGTTAAGTACGGTGAACATGGTATTGGATGAGCATCTAAGCTTTCTTATATCCCTCTTTCTTTTAGTGGATATTGTATCTAGTTAATCTGAAGGTAGATGACTTATCTCTTTTTATCAGCCATGACTGTACGACCTCTTTAGAAGGAAGCATGAGGTTACATCATGCAAAGTTTTGTTGTAAACGACTATATTATCTGAATATAAGAAACCAGAATTATGTAGTTGCAGATATCTTTGAACTGCACATCATAATACTTTCCCACAGATTCATTATTTGTCCAAGGTAAAACATGCAATCGTACTAAGTTAACATGCAGGAGCAAGTCCAACTTCTTTTTTGGAAAGTGGTTTACCCAACACATCGGCCAAAAAAGAAGAGCCTTTTTTTTTTTTTAACTTGTTCTGTTTTTTCCATTTAGAACTGAAAGTTTCCACCAAATGTATTGGCCACGGAATCAAGTATAGTTTGATTGAAGCGTAAGCTTAAGCTATATGACTTCTACTTTTCTGGAAGCTTGACATATATCGCGAGGAGAACCAGCATATATGATACTGTACTAGACATCCAGTATTTTGCTGTCGAGCTGGATAAGTTGTGTCGTTGCCAAGCAATGATCTGTTGTGTTTCGCCTTAAATGAAGGCTGTGCTTATTTTTATTTGCCAACAACATTTTTGCATTCACTTGCTATATTTATGCACTTCAGTTATGGCTAAAAGGTATTAATCTCAATGAATGTTTCTTTGGCCAAGGAGCTGCCATTTCAGTCGCTACGTATTGCACAAGCAAAAGCAACGTAACCTTTGTTTGATACGTGTAACAATGTTCATAGAAATTACTATGTTGTATTCCTTCCACATAATAAGGTTTGACTTTCATAGTTTTAAGAGTGATCTTTGGCGTAAATATACAACAAGTCCTGTGTATATAGTTTAGACAAAGTGATGGAAGTTTCGTTGTCGTTCCAAGTGTTGTCTCTCTTTATCAACCGGGATTATGCACATGTTAAATAAGTGCTTAACTTTAGAATCTTGACAGCTCATAACAAATGTCATGCACATGTTAAATAAGTACTTAACTTTAGAGTCTTGACAGCCCATAACAAATGCCATGATCTATTTCCCTTCCTTCTTGTATAGCTTAAGTTTTGGGCATAGTTATAGGATTTCCATCTTTTACAGCTTCATTTTAGCCCATAAAATTAGTTCTTCAGTGTATATATATAGTGCTACATGTAAATGAGAAACAAACAACAATTGATACCATTCTTGTCATGGTATCAGAACCTAATATTTCCGCTTAGCCCTCTTTTCTTCTTATTTTTTCTCTCCTCGTTCGGCGTCTATCCTTCCCGGACCACTGTCACTCGGCTGCGTCAAATTCCAGCCTGTAGCCCATAGAACCGGCCTTCGCTTCATCGGACTTTCAAGTCCCGTATCCTTCTTTGCTGGTGTGCAAGCAATCCGACAACTCTCGGCAATCACTGCCGACACATTCAATCAGACCCGCAATCAAGGAGCGGTGTGTTTTCCATCTTCATCGACATGGCCAAGGACGCAGAAACCTCCAAGCCTAAGCACCTCGATCCAACTTCAGAATATTACTTGTCCAGTCAAGCAAACTCAGGTAGTTCCCTTACTAAGGATACCTTGAAAGGAGACAATTATGTTGCCTGGGAACAATCGGCTATTCTGACTCTAAAATCACACAATAAGCTTGCTTTTATTGATGGTAGAATTACAAAACCAGACCCTGAGTCTGAAGATTTTCTAGCTTGGGATATTGTTAACTCCACGTTATGTTCTTGAATTTGTAACTCACTAGATCCCCCTATCCGTGCCACTGTGTCACGACTTAATGAGGCCAAATTAATCTGGGATTCCTTGAAAACCCGATAATCAATACCCAATAAACCTAGGATCTATAAATTGTGGTCTGATGAGTCTATGACTACACAGGGAGGGGCCTCTGTCATAACCTATTACACGAAATTGCTTGGGATGTGGGATGAATTGTTGACTTTGTTGACTTTGTCACCTTTAGAGTCGTGTGGGTGTCCCAAAGGTACTGAAAAAATGAATTGGTATCAAGACTTACAGACCTACCAATTTCTCATGGGCCTCGATGACAAGTACGCTACTTTGCGTACTCAGATTATAAACATGGACCCATTTCCCAACATAGACAGAGTCTATGCCATGGTCATGTAGGAAGAGTCTCACCGGGGCATCACTGGTAGCCGTGACACTACCTCGGCGGTTCGTTTTCATGCCCAAAATGGGCCGCCTACTGCACGGTCTTCTGGCCTTGTTTCAGCCACTACAGGGGACCCAAACCGTACACCTACAGGACGGCCCTAGTGCACGTTTTGTCTTCGAGTGGGTCACACACAGGAGAAATGTTATCGCCGCCTTGATATTGCTCCGCCAGGTAAGGGGCGAGGGAGGGGTCGTGGATCACCTGCCATGTCACAGAACGCAGTCGGCTCCTCATCTGGCCCACTCCAGGCCTCTGCCGCCGCGACACAGAACAACAACCCTTCTCTCAGTCAGGCACAGGCCGCCGCCACGTCCGCTCTTCAGGGCCTGACACCCGAGCATATGCAACGCCTCATCACTTTTCTGGAATCCTCTCCATCGGGTACAGACTCTCTCGTAGGTAAATCTCTGCCTCCTACACATACTTGGTTGATTGATAGCAGTGCCTCGCACCATATGACGAGAAACTTGAATTTCTTTTCAAGTATTTGGGATATTCCACCTTCTCTGGTAGGCTTACCGGACGGTCTTCAAACTAATGCCATCAAAGCAGGCAGTGTCTCCTTGGCAGACGGCAACACTCTTCGCCACGTGCTCTATGTGCCAAACTTGGCTGTTAATCTTATTTTTTTCGCGTGTTTAGCTACTGACACTAACTGCTTTGTGGCTTTCTCCCATGATATATGTGTATTGTAGGACCGCACTTCGAAGAGCCAGATTGGACTGAGTAAGATGCATCGGGGGGTGTTCGTGTTTCAGCCACTCTCTACTGCTACAGTGGTTCAGCCACTCTCTACTGCTACAGTGCCACCGTCTCTGAGTTTGAGTCCTACGAGCTCTGGCATCGGCGCATGGGGCATCCCTCCAGTCAGCCTCTTATTCATCTTCCTACAGTTTCAGTTGTTTCCCCTTCCCTTAAAACTATTTTTGATGTGTGTTGTCGTGCAAAGCACAGTCGGACTGTTTTTCCTGATAGTACTAGTCGTGCTATGGATATTTTTGGATTGGTACATTGTGACATTTGGGGCCCTTATCGGGTAAGCACTATTTCTGGTGCAAAATATTTTTTGACAATTGTGGATGACTATAGTAAGGCTGTCTGGGTTTATTTAATGCATGATAAGGGTCAGACTGGTACCTTGCTTCAAAACTTCTGCAATATGGTCCATACCCAATTTGGCAAACTCGTCAAAATAATTCAAAGCGATAACGGCCATGAATTTGATTCCCAGCCCATGACCCAATCCTACAATGATCATGGTATATTACACCAAACATCTATGGTCGATACACCCAAACAAAATGGGAGGGTTGAGAAGAAACACTGTCATATTCTAGAGGTCGCCCGAGCCCTACGTTTTCAAGCCAACCTACCTATTGAGTTTTGGGGGGAATGTGTACTTACCACTGCTCACCTCATAAACTGTACTCCTTCAGCCATTCTCAAACACAAAACACCCCATGAACTCCTCTTCCAAAAGGTCCCATCATATTCCCATCTTCGGGTCTTTGGGTGTCTTTGCTATGCTCACACAAAATTCGCAGACAAATTTGCCCCTAGAAGTAGACGCTGTTTTTTTCTTGGGTATCCCCCGGGCAAGAAAGGTTGGCGGGTATATGATCTTGAAACTAATTAAGTCTTCTTCTCCCGGGATGTGAAGTTTGAGGAAACCGTCTTCCCATTTACCACACCTCTCGGCCCTTCTCCTACACCTGCGACCACCACTTTCTGCCCAGCATGGGACTGTGCCAAACATCCTATGGCATCCCCTCCGGTGATAGGGGAGACACACCACCAGTGACAGGGGGAGATCCACCGCCCTCACCGGCTGCCACTCCTTCCCCTGGTCTGTCGGGTATCACTACAGGTCCTGACCCCGAGATCTCATCTTCGGCTTCTCCACCGAGCTCTCCTACTGCTCCGTCTCCCACTCTTGGTCGTGGAAAGCGACAAAAGAAAGCTCCTTCTGTTCTCAAGGACTATGTATGTCACACTGCTCAAGTTCATCCCCCCTGCATCTTCAACACCCACCAACGGCTCTAGCGGTCCCAGGTATCCTCTGTCTAATTTTGTATCTTGTAAGTCATTTTCTGCTGCGCACAGTCAATTTTTGGATGCAGTTTCTTCTGGCTCTGAGCCTCATTCCTACAAGACTGCATCCCACGATCCAAAGTGGCGTGCAGCCATGCAAGCAAAAATTGACGCTCTTGAAGCAAATGGTACCTGGACTATTGAAGACTTACCTCCTAGCAAGAAGCCCATTGGCTCAAAATGGGTGTACAAAATTAAATTCAACTCTGAAGGGTCTATTGAGAGATACAAGGCCAGGGTTGTGGTTCGAGGGGATACTCAAGTTGAAGGACTTGACTATACCGAGACTTTTGCCCCAGTTGCCAAAATGGTGAGCGTCCGGGTATTCTTAGCAGTTGCCGTTATTAAAAATTGGGAGCTCCATCAAATAGACATAAACAATGCCTTTCTGCATGGTGATCTCCATGAAGAAGTATATATACGTCCACCTCCGGGATTCTCTCCTTCTAGCTCAAATAAGGTTCTCCGTTTGCGCAAATCTCTCTATGGTTTACGACAGTCACCCCGCAACTGGTTTGCAAAGCTCTCCACCGCCCTACGTTCTTATGGCTTTCTTCAGTCGCATGCTGATCACACACTCTTCACCTACCGGAAAGGGGACGTCTTTCTCTCTGTCCTTGTGTATGTGGATGATTTGATACTCGCTGGGAATAACAGCACCGCCTGCTCTTCGTTCAAAAAGTATCTTAACGACTGCTTTAAGCTTAAAGACCTCGGGCCTTTCAAGTATTTTTTGGGCATCAAAGCAGCACGTGGAACACGTGGCCTCTTTCTCTCTCAGGGCAAATATGCACTGGATATCCTCTCTGAATCCGGTTTATCTGCATCTAAGCCCGCTACATTCCCTATGGAACAGAACCACGGTCTTGCTCTTGCTGGCGGTCCTCTCCTTTCCGACCCAGGACCATATTGGCGACTCATTGGTCGCCTTGTCTACCTCACCATCACTAGGCCTGACATTTGCTATGCGGTCCATGTCTTGTCCCAGTTCATGCAGTCTCCTCGTTCCCAACATTGGGACGCCTCACTTTGGGTTTTACGGTATCTTAAAGCCGCCCCGGGCCAAGGCTTGTTTTTGCCAGCTGATAGTCCTCTTCAGATCTATGCCTTTTATGACTCGGACTGGGCCAGCTGCCCACTCACCCGGCGTTCCGTTACCGGATATTTTGTTTCCTTGGAAAATTCCCCCATTTCATGGCGTACCAAGAAACAGCAGACAGTTTCTCGATCATCTGCTAAGGCAGAATACCGTTCGATGGCGGTAACCACTTGCGAGCTCACTTGGCTCAAATTCTTTCTTCTCTCTCTTGGCATTCACCATGATCGTCCCATGAGACTCTTCTGTGACAATCAAGCGGCATTACATATTGCTTCAAACCCGGTCTTTCATGAAAGGACCAAGCACATTCAGATTGATTGTCACTACGTTAAAGAGCAACTACTTGCTGGCAACATTAGTACCGCACATGTTCGCACAGCACAGCAGGTCACCGACATCTTCACTAAAGCACTTGGGCGTCACCAGTTTCATTATCTTTGCGGCAAGTTGGGCATTCAAAATCTCCTTGCTCCAACTTGAGGGGGAGTATCAACCGGGATTATGCACATGTTAAATAAGTGCTTAACTTTAGAATCTTGACAGCCCATAACAAATGACATGCACATGTTAAATAAGTGCTTAACTTTAGAGTCTTGACAGCCCATAACAAATGCCATGATCTATTTCCCTTCCTTCTTGTATAGCTTAAGTATTGGGCATAGTTATAGGATTTTCATCTTTTACAGCTTCATTTTAGCCCATAGAATTAGTTCTTCATTGTATATATATAATGCTACATGTAAATGAGAAACAAACAACAATTGATACCATTCTTGTCACTCTTATCCTACGTTTTTTCCAAAAATACTTGAACAAGTCGTGAAACACTTTTGTCGAACAGTGAGTTACAATCTTTTGTGAGTACCTAAACCTTTTCATGTAAAATTATGCAAAGCTAAGCGTTCTAGACTTTCAACAATCGTCAATTAAATTTGAGTTTATGCTTTTCATTTTTAAAGTGGCATAGTATAGGAAACGAGTGTGACAATTCAAAAACGATGGACAACTGAAGACACTTTGTATTCATTATGTTGCAAAAAGGCTAAGTGCATGTATAGAAACTATACAGGTATTCTACGTACAGTTGACCTATGGTTGGATTCAAGTAATCCTGGGTGAAGCATTTCTGTCCAGGTAGTTCTGGATCTGAAAATGCTATGTCAGATAGCAAGATTAGCGGCCATTCTGGTCAAAAACCAAAATAGTAAAGTGCTTTCAACCCGAAAAAGTAATAACAATCTCCTATTTTTTTATGCAGACTAAAAGTAGGAAAACTTTTATGGTCAAGTAAATATTGATATTATGCTCTAATACTTAACCACTTTCAACTGGCTGCTTCGTCCCTCCCTGCCTCGCTCACTCGTCCCCTTTTGGGCCTTTCCCTGCAAGCGCTTACGAGGGACGCCTTACTCTTGTTCACCAGGGATAATTAAGAGGGTTTAGCTGTGGTTAATAAGCTTAGAGGAGGCTAAATGTAAATTATTACGAATAGTTGAAACAAGGGTCCCGATGTCATAAGGCATGCCACTTTCTCTCAGAGTCGTCAAAATGTGTCCGACATTATATATTATATGTCTTAGAAGTGAGTCTATCCCTTGTATCATGTACGTACTGTCCTGTCATACATTCCCAAGGCCGCTAAATTTTTTTGCGTGAGATTTGTAGTCCACCATAGTTAATTAGAAAAGATGCTTTGTTTGAAATTCAACATTAAAACTTATTCCGTCATATAAAAGACCACATCTAATCTACTCCATGGACGACGGTCTAGCGGTTATCCATGGTACCGTTCGATACCACAAACATTTTTCTTCTATCCTGCATTATGAAATTGAAAAACATATTCAACTGGAGCCACATGACTCTATCCCTGTCGCAACTTATCCTGAGGGTGATGACATGAACAATTCTTTATAAGGAGAGTATTGGTAGCAAAGTACGATTAAATTATTATGATTTATTTTTGTCTTGATAAGCGTTAATAAAGTTCAATAACCGATCGAGCCACTACCCTTTGCGTGCATCTCGCACAAGATAGACAGTGGTTGGTCGCTGAGGAGACGTTTACACGAAAGGCGAAAAAAGGTGTCTTTTCGAGTTTTTCCAAAGCAAATTGGTCTAGAGATTCTAGCTATGCCGTTAGAGGCAATTATTCTCGATGTCCGTCGATTTGGTTATGAATGAACCCAGAGTTCATTGGTGAATCTATCCAAAAATTAGAGTCTTATCTTGTATTTATAGAACACATACAATTCCAGATACAGCCAACTATTGATTAAGGCCTAAACAAACAAGGAGTATAATACATTTGAATTTAAAATACAAAAATTAATATGGGAAATAAAAGCATGGCTAAGGCTTCGTTTGACAAATTTTTTTTTTTGGTTTTCAGTTTTTAAAGAGCAGTTTAATTTTTTTTTTTATAAAAACAAGTGGGTGTTTGATAACCCCTTTTTTTTTTTTTTTTTTTTGGTGTTTGGTAACCCTTTTTATTTTGACTTTTTTTTTTGGTGGTTTGCGGTGGCGGTGGTGGGGCGTAGCGGTGGTCGACGGTGGTGGTGGTGGTGGCCGACGGCCGGAGGTGGCTGCCGGCAGTCACCGGCGGTGGTGGTGGCCGGCGGCCGGAGGTGGC
The DNA here is from genome assembly GCA_033070095.1 of Escallonia herrerae. Classification (NCBI taxonomy): domain Eukaryota; kingdom Viridiplantae; phylum Streptophyta; class Magnoliopsida; order Escalloniales; family Escalloniaceae; genus Escallonia; species Escallonia herrerae. Next base: position 118,577 of record JAVXUP010002085.1, on the reverse strand, counting down.
TGCCGGCAGTCTCCGGCGGTGGTCGCCGGCGGCCGGAGGTGGCTGCCGGCAGTCTCCGGCGGTGGTCGCCGGCGGCCGGAGGTGGCTGCCGGCGGTCTCCGGCGGTGGTCGCCGGCGGCCGGAGGTGGCTGCCGGCGGCCGGAGGTGGTTGTCGGCAGTCTCCGGCTGTGGTCGCCGGCGGCCGGCAGTCTCCGGCGGTGGTCGCCTGAGGTGGCTGCCGGCGGTGGGAGGGTGGTGGTGGTGGTCGAAAAAAAAAACCAAAAGTGAAAAAAAAAACCAGTTTTTGGAGTTTTTTTTTTACTCTGCAGTTTAAAAACTGGTTTTTTAAATTGAAAAAAAAATGGTTACCAAACGCTCCTTTTTTTTCAGTTTTTAAAACTGAAAAAAAAAGAGGGAAAAAAAGAGTGTCAAACGGGGCCTAAGGCTGGCATCCCAGTGGAGGTTTGACGTCAGCTAGGGTTAAGATGTTCTAATATTCCTTGCAAGCTCTTGCAGGGCGAGGGATCAATTATAAGCTTGTGTTTAAAACTTGTTTGAAGATAGGGTTTGCTGAAGATGTCTGTCGTCGGAACTAACTTGCTCTGAAGTACCTTTTTGGATACTTGATCTCAGACAAAATGGAAATCCGGTGCTGAAGGAGAAATGCCAACTTCGTAATGTAACATGTATAGCCAAATAAGCTCAGTGGTAGTGTTGGCAACAATTCGGTGCTCGGATTCTCATAGATGATTGAGCGATCATTGGTTGCTTTTTACAGGATCCAAGAGAGGTCTTCCATCGTGTTTGGATAGCTTGGAAGATGTAGAGATGGGTGTGACAAGAGGTTTAGGATTAGTCATGGAGGCTTCGTAGAGAATGTCAATAATGTAGTTGGGAGAGTATTAAGCCAGAAGAACAAGGACTGATCTCAATGCCAAAAAAAGTACTTGACGTCAAACACATGGGAAAGAGCTAGTAAAAAATATTAGTGAGGGGAGGGTCATGACATGTTAGGATTATGCCATCGACGTATATAATAAGGTAAAGGGTTAGCTAGAGGCATTGCCCATGGTGTCTTTCTCAAACCATGGAGAGACCCTTGGAATTTGCTAACATAAGAGGGATTTGAGGTGTTAGGGAAGCCCTGAGGCTGGGACATGAAGACATCTTCGGTGAAGTTGCCATGAAGAAAGGCGTTGGAGATGTAATGTTGGTGAAGTTTTTACAAGTCTGGAATGGAAAGAGAGAGCACTATCTGAACCTAGTCGGTTTTATAACGACACTAAAGGCAATGGCATAGTCAACACCGGTATGCTGATGAAACCCTTGGAAACAAATTTAGCATTTTACTAGTGTATGGTGCCTTACGGATGTTGTTTAAAACAGAACCGGAATTAAAAACTAATGACAATCGTGGAGGTTTGATACGAGATAAGGACCACTGTTTCCCATTTTTGTAGGCTTTTTATCATTTTTTTTTAGTCTAGTTCTATCTTGTACCGCCCAATCAATTTTCTAGTGTTGGGCCTTGAATCGAGTCTACTTTGCCTATAGACACCTCATTTACTTGACATGTTTAATCACTTGGTCATCATTCTGATACTTGGTTGTGATCATGTATGTTTGCATGAATGTGAGATCGTAAATTTGTGCTATCTTGAATTTTTATGCTTGGTAAGAGCCAAATTTGGATGCACGTGCACAATAGTCTACTCTGCTGAATTATAATTTGATCACTAGAAGAATTACATTATAATCTTTAGAAAGGTCTAGAACTTAGTTTACATCAAAGTATCATGAGGCTAATTTCATTAAGTATATTGATTATGGATTACCAAACTTATTCGGAATCTAACACATCTTTAGTATTTTCTAAATATCATGAGCTATAGTTAATATGTTTGAGTGATATCAATTTCATGTTAAAGTATTCTTCCATGGCTTTTTATTCATATAAAGTAGGCCTAAATTAGACTCAAGATAAGAAAGAACCAAGCTCCCAAAGTTGGCCTGTGTGTGCAGCCCTATCGGAAGGTCACCTTATAAGGTGTAGTGTTGGTAGACCCACGCCGAGAAACAAGCTACTATTAAACGGGTTGATACACCTTCCATCGTATTTTTCTTGGCAACAAGTTCTTTTCCTAGATATTGTATTTCACAGAAGATAGAAGGAATCTTGCTAGCTGAACTGGCTACCGGCCTTACAACTTAGAACAAACGGTTTTCAGGTAACGAGAAATTCAATATTCACTTCAATACCAAAACTAACATTATTGTTCCGTCATGTTACAAACCACAATGTCACGTAATAAGAGCAAGATCAAGCTTCGTGATTCTATCTTTCATAACCTCCAAGCCTGTGAACTTGATTTTCATCATATAACTTACCTCACAAATCAATGTTCCCTTGTGCCCGCAGGAAGAATAGAAACTTCAGCTTCATTTAGCAAGTTTCAAATCGTTCAGAGTTTTATACATAATTACGACACAAATCTATGTACAACCGTGTGATGATAGTTTGCGTAATACAGTTAGAAACTTAAGGCAGTGCGTTGAGTAAGTATTGGGACTAAACGAATGGAATTTCGTTGTCTTCTATCGGAGTCCAAAAGGGATTAGGCCAGTGATCACTTGCCAAGAGAAACGTGAGACACACACAAAAAGTATACCATCCCTTGCAAGTGTTTCTTTATTCTCGGGTACCATAAACAATGGTTGACACTTTAATGATTGTTCAGGTGTCCTTTGCGTAACACTTTTCTGGCAACGGGGCGAATTACTAATAAACTCACAGGACTGGTTATAAGGGAGCTCTTGAGCACCGTGAGTAGCACTGGGAAAGACATTTTTGCAACTAGCTAAGTTGTCTCACTATTTGCAGACAAGACTCTTGCAGTTACGAGATGTCTGGGCTGAGCAAATAGATAGGAAGGAAATTGGCCCCTTCGACTTTTTGGTGAAAAATGTACTAATTTCTGAAAAAATATGTTATAATGTACCGACTACTCCATCAAATCAAACACACCCACAAGCTGCCCCCTATAAAACAAAACCTATAGGAGTTGTCTGGAACTTTTTCTCAGATACAAGCAATTGCATCTGAGACTATTTGCGGACAAGACTCTTACAGTTTTAGTTATGTTTAACACTGCTGGCATAATTGAAACTTTTTCTCAGATACAAGCAATTGCACTCGAATAGATAAATTAATGAGAAGCAATTTACGGTACACAACCACCAAAGCAAATAAACGAATGCAACTCATGCATTATGATAAATGGAGAGCAGGAATTGCAAGGGCAAAAAATTCTGACCGATGACTTTGTGCAATAAGAGCGGTTTTCAGTTCAATAAAGGTTAAATATGTTTAAAAAAAAAAAAAAATTAAGCCCAACAATGATATAATGTCAAAGACTTGTGCAACAGAGCCAATTCACCCCCTTCACTCGTGGTAGAGGTACAATAACAACTCATTCTGCTCCCCGTGATTATTGAATTTGATACATGAAGCTTTAGCTCTCATACTTTTCTTCTCTTCGTCCTTTCTTCTAGAAAAAGGTTCATTGAAAATATTGCCAAAATTATCATTTCTAAGATGCTCCATAGACGTTAACAATGGAGGTACAATCTCAATATGATTACATAAAAATTGCGTATTACATACAACTCTCTCTGTCACATAAAAAGCATGAAAATGCAAAAAAAAAATTAAATTTTACTTGGAGAATCTGTACAGTAAAGATAGAGCGCACAAACTATGGAACTTAGAACCGTGATGCCTAAATTATAAAATTCAACATGGTAACCGAGACATTAATGGAAAAGAAAGAAAGATGAACAATGGTATCTACAAATATAGAATTGCTTTATCTGGTAAGTCTTCCCGTTATATCACGATGAATCCTTAACTGGCTACCACAATATGGTTTGAACAAGTTACAAGATGCGGAGATATAGTGGGGATGATGCGGAGAAAGGTCGTCCCATAAGGTGATGAAGTGTCAAGGATGTTGTTAGGTAACATTTCCGCACTATTAGCTCTTTGAATAGTTCAGTACTAGTGCTGTTTAGATTAGACAAGTTGGGGACACCCAAAAATCCCCTATACGACCTGACAACCGTTGATTCCACACCATTTTCGTTTTCAAATCCCAAGTTTTCTCTGTTGCTTTATTTTTGTGTTCATCCTGCGTCTGCGTGACGAAGCCTAAAGAACAAAGCACCGAGAGGGTTTGAAACTTTACACAAGGTGGGCACCTAATTAACAAAAAATTTAAAATAAAAATAAAAAAATAATCCTAAGACTAACTATCGTAAAAAAAAATGTCTTGAGCCCAATAAACGGTTAATTTCAAACAAGCATAGCTCGAAAAGGCACGAGTAAAATCACCTGCAATCCTATAGGTAGCCAATTCCATTACTCGCATCCGGTCCGTAGTAATCTAACTGTAACCCATAAATTTTTGTGCCAATTTGACTTTTCATCAAATATAACATATACTCCGTACTTTACTAGATTAAAATAAACTCCTTAAATTTTATGTCACACCTTTCACCGAACATATGTTCTGCAAGTATGAAAGAACAAAGAAACCAAAAGAAAACATTTGGGGTGAGAGAGATAACTGTAAAGACGAAGGTTGGAGTGGGGTTCATTATAACAAAACGGATGAGGATCTTTTGTTGTACAATATCTCTGCTGTTAAAGCTTTAGCTGCAAAAGATTGTCACTAAACAAATGTTGTCTCTATTGTTAAACTTTTTGTCGTAAAAGATTGCTAAATTACATTCAGTAACATTTTCTAATTACGGCAGAGGTGTTGTACAGGAGATGATCATATACCAACAAACAAATTAAAATATAGTGTAAATGGACGTTTATTTAGGACGCTTATTTAACTATTGCTGCTCTTTAATTTTGAGGCGTTTATTCTTGTGCACCCCTAATTCAATTGCAATTTTTAAGCGTATCATACTTTCAATGTCACATTATACAGGTATTTTTTTTCCATATAAAGTCGTATGTTAGTGTTATTATTAAAACACATGAAGCTCTCTTCTTGCACTTTCACGACCATTAATATAATCAATCATTGGCTGAAACTATTTCAGCCTTTAAATCCATCCTTAAAAACCATCCTTTCAACCCTAACTAATGTCTTACAAATTATACAGTCGCCTCTAATTTTTTTGCCTCTCTTTTCTCTCCTCTTTTATGGACATCACCATATTCAATATCACCTTCAGTTCTACTATAGCACAATAACATCACAGTCGATCATCATTCGCATCACGCATATCTAAGTACCTTCTCTCCTTTCTTCCCCTCCCTTAACATGTTTCCTCCCTAAAGCTGCTATTGCCTAACTAAAAGTGAAGGTGAATGCTCTTGATGCAATGGCCGGTGGAGGTGATCAGTGAAGAGGACTTCATCTTCATCCATGTTGGCTGTAGGGGAACCATTAATGGTGTACGGTAAATTACAGAGAACTCGAAGGTAGCAGGTAGGCACGTGCCCCAAGCTGCCACCGCCTCTAGAACAAAGTAACATTGAATCTGCATAAACATAGTCACCATTTATGTAGGTTTGAAAAAACTTGACATCGTGAAGAGTCATATTATGCCCATGCAACAATGGTGACCAAGAAGGCTGTCATTCGTAATCAGTTACACGGTTTCCTCTTCTTTTCTTCTAATTAAGGGAGAAATTTGTAACATGATCTAAGTATAAGAGTCAAATTCCAAAATGCAGGCATCATAGATGCTATAAAACCCAAAGCATGAGCAGGATGACATATCCCTGTCGATAAGAATTTATCTATGCTACTTATAATGAGAATAACATTTACATTTTTATGTAATATCCTTTTGGTGCTCATCAAAGAATCCTCAGATGCTGATAAGTGTCCATTATCAGGACAAAAAATGTAAAATCTATCTCCCCTCTCCTGATGCCTTCAATTACCTCGGGGACACTTCAGGTAACTACCCTTCTCCATCATCAGTCTTGTAGATTAAAAATGGCAATCAACGACTTTAGCATTCATGGTACAATTCTTTTTTTTTTTTCCAAAAACTCCACTCTCTTTTCCATTAGCCCATTTTGTTTTGTATTTTTTGCATTTATTTTTTTGTTGTTCATGCATCTCTAATTTTTCACATTTTTAACTTTTTCATTTTCTTTTCTGCATTTCCCTTCCCTTTTCCCCTTCTCTGCATTTCCTTATCCATAGACACCTCCGCAGTTATAGTGGTTGTGTGATTGGCGGTGGATGAACGTTAGACTCGGGGGGTCATGGATGGTTGGTAGTGCTAGGCTGTCAAAGAGAGGCGCAGCGACACAGATGGACGCCTGATGGCTATTCACTAGCGACAACGGGCGTGAGTGGGCCGATCGATGAAGGCCGGAGATGGGTGGTCGATTAGTGGCCGTCGGTAGCCCTCGACGTGCGACATGCAGTCGTGGTTGTTTGATCGATTAGCAAATCTCTACGGCGACGTGTACAGACATGTGTTGGCGGGACTCGGTGGTCGTGGGTGATTGTTGGCCATTGGTGTTTTGGGTCTGCGACTGATGTGGTCGACGGCACTAGATCGTTGTAGAGGTGTCAAATGGGCTGGGCTTGGGCCGGCCCAGCCCAAGCCCATTAGGCCTCCAGCAAATTGGGCCAGGGCCGGGCCAAGGGGCTGCCAACCAGGCTGATGGGCTTGGGCTGTCTCGTTAAAAGAGGAAAAATCACCATAATGATAAATCACCATAATGATCAGTATTTGAATATACATCAATCTCATTAAAAGAGGAAAAAGTAGACGAACCTGCCGAATTAGAAGTACCTTCACCTGGTAGTTGTCTTGCTACTAGATGTTCAAAGCCCTTAAGGTATGGCGCATAATACCTCTCAGTAGTCGATGATGAAGCTCGTCCGCGCACGTCAGCAGAATTACGATAGAGGTTGAACAGTTCCTCAAATGTCTTGCTCACTTTCGCTGTGAGTGCGGTTGTATCCTCTACTGGGTGGCACATTAATATCGATATCTCTTGTATCGAGACGTTCACGCCATGCAACTTTAACCTAGGATCTAAACAAGTAGCAACAGCAAAAACAACAGGCAGTTCACTCCAATATTTATTAAACTTTTTATCCATCACTTTTACTATTTCCTTAAAGGGTCCTATATATCTCCATTTTGATAACATTGTAGCCATCTTGAGAATTTCTATTACAGCGAGAGGAGAGGTGGGATAGTACGTACCAGACAATAAATTGGTAGACGTGTAAAATACCTCCAAAAATTCAGCTAGGTATGTGGCCATCTGCCATTCCTCTTGAGTTGGCAAGCCGGCTGGGAACTGGGTTAGTAGAAAATGCGTATAGACTTCTCTGTATGCCAGAATGTGTAAAAGCATATGGTATGTAGAGTTCCACCTGTGGACCACATCTGTAACTGCGAGGCATATTATATTCAACACACAACGTTTTAAATTGTTGTGTTCTCGGACTCGAACTATTAACATACGCCGTCATACCCCTCATTTTGACAAGAATATCTCCTGCAGCAGCTAAACCATCTTGAACAATTAAATTAATTATATGACAAACACAACGAACATGAAATAATTTACCAGAAAGTACAGGTTTGAGGCTCTCCTGTAAAGCATCAACAGCAGCTGTATTGTTAGAAGCATTATCAAAACTAATACTCATAATCTTATCCTTTAATTTAAATGTGGTACATGCTTTTAATATAATAGTAGCAATGTTCATTCCATCATGCGGAAAAGGAAAGAGCTCGAAAGCGATGATTCTCTTGTGCATAATCCAATCTGCATCAATCCAATGGGCTGTCACACAAGTATAACTAACAAAAGTAAACGGAGATTGCCAAATATCAGAAGTAAGACTAACTTTACCGTCAAATTTATCGAAATAATCGATCAGGCGTGCTTTAGCAGCATTATACTGTCGGAGTGCATCGGATCTAGTTGTGTTTCTATGAACCTTTTTGTACAAAGGTTGAACGTATGTGTTCATATATCTAGAGTGCTTAGCATTATCGGCAAAAGAAAAGGCTTGTTCATCATGAATAACAAATTCAGCGAGACCGTCTCTTTGCTCTCGCTGATTATAAACAAATAACTTACCGTCAAAAGATAACTGCGTTTGGGTAGGTTCGACGTGGCCTTGTCGAGGTGCACACTGAGGGTAATGCCTGTTAAGATGTCCATTACCACTACCAGACGAAAATAATTTAGCACAGTACTTACATCGAGCTTTTCGGATGCCGTCCACCGTAACTACATCAAAATGATTCCAACACTCGGCTTTCTTTTTTTTTCCCTTTTGGACTTCTGGCTCATTACCGGAGGCATTGCTCGGCCCTTCTTCATCATGACCAGGCATAGGGTTAAGATTATGCCACGGAGTAGTAGCTTCGCCAACCGAGCTGCGTCCTTGACTATAATGCGGGGGGTCTTGATCAGGCGTGTATTCAAAATCTGGAATGTTTTGATTGAACTCCCAATTGGCTTGGGTATCTATCATACAGCCTGTACTCATTCGTCCAGGAACGAATGGTTGTGGTGGTGCTTGGATTGGTGTTTGTGATGGCCGTGGTGCTGGCGCTCGTACTGATGATGTTTTTCGTGATGATGATCCACGCCTCAGTTTCTTCAATAATCCAGCCATATTTGACACTAAATAAAATTATTAAGAGTAACTAAATACACAAGTATAAGAGCAGTAATTAGTAATTAGAAATAACAATTAAAAGAATTAAAGAGTAACAAATGAATCACTGAGGGTAATTCGAAATTGGAGAGAGTTAGTAATTAAAAAAAATTAGTAATAGTAATTGATAAATATAAAAATTCACTAATTACTAATTACTAGACAAAAGAATTAGAGAGTAACAAATTAATAAGAGGAGTGATTAGTAATTAAAATTTAGCAAAAGTAGTAATTAGTAAACAAGAGTAATAATATGCAAGAGTACTAATTAGTAAATAAGAGTAGTAATTAGCAAGAGTAGCAAAGCTTGTAGAAATGTAGAATGTTTATATAAGAGAGAGTAAGAAGATTGGTGTGAAAAATTAGAGAGAAATGGTGTGAATTTATAGATTTTTGAAACTTCACAAAAGACCAAAATACCCTTAAAACTATCCGTTTATAGTTGTTGGGGAGGGTAAGAGTGTAAAAACCTTTAAAGGAGTTGGAAAAATTAAGTTAGACTAAAATACCCCCCAAACTAGCCGTTATATTGCTGTTAGGGGGTAAAAGTGGAATTTTGGAAATGAATGGGAATAAATCCGTTAGGAGAAAAGGGGGGGAAACACCAAAATTTCAAACAGGTGGGGCCTGCTGAAAAGGGCCAAAACCAGGCCAGAAACCGGGCCAATCCCGGGCCAAAAATTCGGGCCAAACCCGGGCCTCTTTTCGGTCCGGGCCGGGCCTGGCCCGGGCTTTTTCCCAGAAATGCTTGGCCTGGTCCAAGCCCAGGCCCTAAGCCCAATTATTTTGGGCCTGTACTGTTCATGCAAGGGCCGGGCCAGCCCGGGCTTTTTTCTGGCCGGGTTGGGCTGGGCTGCGGGCCGCCTGGCCCGTTTGACAACTCTAGATCGTTGTGACGATGTTAGCGGTGGCTTCCAGGCCTGTGTTTTTCTGGCTTAACTAACCGTGGAAGAGAGGCGTGGCGGTGGATGGACGCCTCTTGGCAGAAGAAGAATCGACAAATTGTCGGTCGTGGGTCGTCGGCAAATCGCCGTTCGTGGGAACTTTTCCCTGAGCCTATTAACGAGTCTCCACCATGAATCGTCCCTTTCATTCCCATAACTAACCATCCAATTCATTCCCACAACTGATAAATGGAAAAAGAAAATTGCAGTGTCTTTCTTGGCTGTTTCACTCTTCCCTTTTCGTTTAGGAGCACTAGAATTAATATGCTTCCTACCAAATTGTTAAAAGAAAGCAATAGATCCACTTTACCAGATTTTTTCGCTCTCCTTTAGGAACACTAGAATTATGTGCTTCCTACCAGATTGTTTCGCTCTCCTTTAGGAACACTAGAATTATGTGCTTCCTACCAGATTGTTTCACTCACAAATAAACTTTCAAATATCTGCCAAATCATTTAGCTCTCCTCATTTTTTGTATGTTTTTTGCAACTTACTGTATTGTTGTGCGTATTATTTTGCATTTAATGCATCCCACAATTACCTGATTATGGACTTCTCCATTTTCTTATCTGCATTTCATCTTCCCGTTCCCCTTCTCTGCATTTACCCTTCCCCATAGTTGTGGTTGTGCGACTGCAATTTGTAGCGATTAGGCGTCTAGTGGTGGGGTTTGGAAGTTGTGGGTGGCCGGCGGTACTGGGCTGTCGTGACTGCCAGAGGCGCAGCGAGGCGGATGGACACTCCTGGTGGCAATTCTTGGGTGACGGGGGCCGTGGGTGGGCTGATAGATGGAGGCCGTAGCATGGGTGGCCGATTGGTTTCCATCGGTGGCCCACGGCGTGCAACAAGAATGGTGGTTGCGGCGTCCATCTATGATGTAGAGTATCCTGAACTCTAGCAGCTACAGAAGCCGAAACATCTTTCCTCACACTAAAAAATGAATAGGCATCATATCAACTATATAGGAAAGTGACTATGGCTTTGTTTGAAAATATTTTAATTTTAATTTTTTTTTCAGTTAAAAAAAAGAATTCGTTGGGTAAATAATTTTTTATTTTAAAAATCAGTTTTTAAAACATAATTATTTTTTAAAATTCTCATTTTTGAGTTTTGAGTTTTGATTTTTATTTTGAAACCACCGCACCACCACCCCTACTGCCAAAGCCATCGGCTGTCATCGGCCATCGGCACAACCGGTCAGCCACCGCCACGCCCCACCACCGCCACCGCAACCACCACCAAATAAAAATTCAATAAAAATAGGGTAATCAAACACCCAAAAAAATTCAAAACAAAAATTGGATAATCAAACGCCCATTTGTTTTTATAAAAAATAAAAACTAAACTGGTTTTAGTTTTTATTTTTTAGAAACAGAAAATCAAAACTGGAAGTGATTTCAAACGCTGCTTAAGTTGCTATATTTGAATTTTTGGACTTCTATGATGTTTCTAGAAAATAAAGTTTTAGTTTCTATGACTAAGTTGCTGTATATGAATTTTTAGATTGCTCATTTCAATAGAAATTTTGTAAACACTTAACAGATACTTGTAAAACAAGGGGTAATACTTCATTGCTAAAGCTTTTGCCGGACGTGTCACAAATCGATGAGCTCTATGGTAATGATTAATTGTCTTCAGCTATGGAGTTCGGTGGAAGTTTGCTCCCATACATGTGGGAAAAATATAAATTCCTCGAAAACACTTGAAAATGTAGTTTGAAGAGTCATTGAGTACTGAAATACTTGAAAATTTTAGTTTGAGGAGTCATTCAATATTAGGTGGAGAAATGTTTTTACTATAGGGTTATGTCGTGGCCGTAAATGTAATCTTGTAAGCTTGTCACATTCTCTTTGGGACTCAAGTTTTATATCAAGATGCTAGTTCTTGGCATGAAAAATAAGTTAAAAAAAAAAATCTACGTATTTATGATCAAATAATGGATTTATATGTTAACATGGCTGTTGTTCTAAAAATATACTCCGAAATCTTAGCCTGGACTAATGACCTGTAAGATAGAAAACGAGTGACAGCCGGATGAGGTTCTTGGCAAAGAACTCTCTTATATTTAAGTCAGAGCGTAATTACAGAATAGTAACTCTAAAAAACAAAGAAAAAGATTGTATCGTTGTGTGTGTAATTGTCGTTGTCTATGTACCTGGGGGTAGCCCCCTTATATAGCTATAGGTAGAAGACTCCTAGTAGGATTGGGCCGTAGGCCAGATGTGTTAGCACCAAAAGAAAAAAGCTATTTAGCAACGGATTTTTAGCGACTGATAAAAATCCGTCGCTAAAAGTCGTTTCAGAGATGGGAAGTACCGTTGGTAAAAATCCGTCGCTAAAAAATTTTACTGACGGTAGCAAACCATCGGTAAAAATCTTTACCGACGGCATTTTAGCGACGGATTTCCCGTGGCTAAAATCTTTTAAAATTTTCCTATTTTCAGCCACCTTTTTAAAATTTAGTAGAAATGTTTTAGCGACGGATTGTTTCTGTCAGTTAACATTTCGTAGCTAAAACTACACTTTTGCAACGGAATGATTTCCGTCGCTAAAAGTCCTGATATAAATATCTACTTTCCTTTCTTTTCTCTCTCTCTTCTCTTTCTCTCTCACTCATCGGCCGTTTCTTCCCCTTTGGTAACACCCTCCCCCCACCCGCCCCGTCCAGCAGGTGACAGCCCCCACCACCCCGTGCCCCTCCACAGCTCCAGTGGCCTTCCACTGCCGCACCACCACCACCACCACCGCACCACCACCGCCGCCGGTATGTCCATCTTACCTTAATTGTTTTTTAATGTATGTGGTTTAATGCATGTGAGTTTGAATTCAATGTAATGTGGTTAATTATTTTGAGTTTGAATTTATGCATGTAAGTTTGAGTTTGAATTTAATTTTACCCTAATTTTTGCTAATTGAAGTTAATTTGTTGTAATGTATATTGTAATTTTACTCTAATCATACACTGTTGCATGTTGTAACTTTAATTAACATTAACTAAACTTGAACTAACCCTAATTGACCCTAGATAACTCTTAATTAAACCCTAATTAAAGTTTAAAAACTCAATTAACCCTAAAGAACTAAATTAGCCCTAACTGGCCTAACAACCCTAATTAAACCCTAACTAATTAAACCCGATAAACCCTAACTAAACCCTTGTTAACCTAATTAGGGTTAATTGGGATTAATCCCGATAAAACTTAACTAAACCCTAATTAACACTAATAAGCCCTAATTAATATTAGCCTTAATCCAATCGAACCCTAAATTGAACCCCTTAATTGATCCCTAAATTGAATGCCCCAATTCAACCAAACCATAAATTGAATGCCCTAATCCAACCAAACCCTAAATTGAACTAATTGAACCCTAATTGAACCCTAAATTGAATGTCATAATCCAACCAAACCCTGAATTGAACTTATTTAACCCCTAATTGAACCCTAAATTGAATGTCCCAATTCAGCTGAGCACTAAATTGAAGTAATTGAACCATAATTGAACCCTAAATTGATGTAATTAAACCCTAAATTGAATGGCCTAATCGAATCGAACCCTAAATTAAACTAATTGAACCCATAACTGAACCCCCTAATTGAACCATAAATTAAATGCCTTTATCGAATCGAACCCTAATTTAAACTAATTAAACCCTAAACTGAATGCCTCAATTCAACCGAGCACTAAATTGAAGTAATTGAACCAATTGAACCCTAATTAAACCCTAAATTGAATGGCCAAATCGAATCGAATCCTAAACTAAACTAATTGAACCCTAAATTGAATACCCTAATCCAATCGAACCCTAAATTGAAATAATTGAACCCTCTAATTGAACCCTAAATTGAATGCCCCAATTCAATCGAACCCTAAATTGAACTAATATAATCCCTAATTGAACCCTAAATTGAAGCAACTGAACCCCTTAATTGAACCCTAAATTAATTGCCCTAATCGAATCGTGTACATTCCATAATCACTTCATATTGTCCAGAGATAGTTCAATTACTCGTTGTTTACGAACCATGCCTTCTTTATATTAGTTGTTGTTTTGAGAAGTCCATTGGCAATGAGATGGTTCAACTCGTTGCCAACGAATTCTATTTAAAATGGAATTGGTAACATATGCAACGATATTTTTGCAATTTTGATATTTTGAAAAGATTCTTGCATATGTTATCAATTTCTGAAGGCATGCATGCATAAAAACCCTTAGTTCCCGTTCAAATGTACTCATTACAAAGTAATGCTTTGTAATGAGCCTTTGGATGTCCAATTTGGACAATTTGGAAAAGCTATGTGTTTATAAAACAGTGTTTCGACTCATGCTCTGTGTTCTATGTCGTGGATATTTGGTACATGTTCTTATGTGTTTCTCTGGGTGCATACAGATCTGGTGTTCTAACATCCGTCAAACCTTGCAAGGCAAGGTTAGATGACTATTAGAACACCTAATCAATGTCGTGTACTTGGAGAAATGCAAGGAAGTGCTGCCGAATTTTCTGCAGACGTAGGACTAAGCATGAGTTCTTCACTGTTTTATAAACATGTGCTTTTCTGAATGTGATAGGACCACTACCTATTAGAGAATGGAGGAGAAATATATAGACATGTTGTCACATTCATGCATTCATATTTACATCGACCCTGCCTAATGACTGGTCCCAATTAAAGGTGGTATAAAGTACGATAATTCAGTTGTCATGTCGGTCGATCGAAAGTTGGATGAAAAGGAAGAACGCTGATGATTTTGAGTGTCGCGTTGACGAATTTCTCGACTTCGCTTACCCGCATCCTGCACATGTTGACCTTGATAAGATAAGGTGTCCGTGCGGTAGATGTGAGTTATTGCATTAGAGAAAAAGAATTGAAGTAAAATAGCATCTCGTCGGTACAGTTTTATGGGTGGATACACAAGGTGGACACAGCACTGGCAAACGATAGTATTGTCCTCCAACCCGGCTAGTCACTCTGAAGTTAGGGAGGAGGCACGGTATGATTACCGAGATATGATTATGGATGCTAGGTATGCTAATGTTGACTGAGGTAACAACGGTGGTGACGACGGTCCCCAACTGCCGAACGAGGGGGCTCATTAGTTTTATGAGTTGTTAAGAGCTGTGGAAGAGCCGCTGTGGGATGGAGCTCCAAAACACACACGGCTGTCTGCGGTTAGTAGGTTATTACAGTTGAAATCAGACCACAGGCTGAGTGAGAAAGGTTTTAACGAGTTTGTTACCTTAATCAAAGAAATTCTGCCCAAAAGTGAAAAGCTACCGCCGTAGTACTATGACGCGAAGAAGATGATGAGGAAACTTGGGTTGAGCTATGAGCGGATAGATGCGTGCAATAATGATTGTGTATTGTTCTGGAAAGAGAATAAGGATTTGTCACTATGTCCAGTATGTGATCATTCGAGGTACAAACCGGACAAAGGGAAGAAGAAAAACATTGCATGGAAGATATTACGATATTTTTTGGTCACACCACGGCTTCAGAGAATGTACTAATCCTCAAATACGACTGAACATATGAGGGCTCACCGTGAGACTCGTAGCAACGATGTCGATGTGCTGACACACCCAGTTGATGGAGAGGCGTGGAAGGAGTTTGACCGCAGGCATCCAGTCTTTGCTCAGGAAGTTTGGAATGTTAGACTTGGTCTAGCAACCGATGGGTTCAACCCTTTCGGTCAGTCTACCACGCCTTACTCTTGTTGGCCAGTTATTATTGTCACGTACAACCTTCAACCAGGCATGTGCCTGAAGAAGTCGTACATGTTCTTGTCGTTGCTTATTCCGGGGCCGAAGAGTCCTGGCAAGGACATAGATGTGTATTTAAGGCCGTTGATTGATGAGTTAAAACAGTTATGGAATCATGGAGTCGAAACATTTGATGTATCCCGGTGGGTCCCACCTCGTCATTGCTCACTGATGACGAGACACAGAGTGATCACGTACAGCCCCAACCCCAGCCGTCGCCCCATCCCACCCGCGCGTTGATTCTCCTTCTTCCGTGAGTTCTACCACCAGTATAGTTGATAATGGTATTTAGTACATTTTTGCTATATTTATATTTGAACTATATTAATGTCTGTGTTTTGTAGGATCTCGACGAGGACGTGGCCCAACACGCAGGGTACGCATTGATCCCCAGCGTAAACAGAGAGTTACGCTCACCCGGGAGGGTCTGTAAGTAAAATAAAATCACATCATGCCTTATTTTGTACATTTGGGATGTTAATTTATATTTGAACTATATTAATTTATTTATTTACTTCTTTGGCAGGATCATGGAGAATCAGGCGAGGACAAAGATCGGCGTTCTTGTGAAGGGCCGATTCACCGAGCCACGCCTGTACTGGAAGGACTGGGATGCCGTTACAAGGGAGTCCCTATGGGAGGAGTGGCTAGTACGTTGAAGTATTTTTTTCTACGATAGTATTTGTTTAATTAGAGTTTATTTTCTAAATTAATTTGTGTTATTGAATGCCTTGCAGGATCATGTTTGACTCGGCTGATCAGTAGGCACTGGGGGGGGCCTTCTTTTCTTACATCGCCAAGAATTATAGCCCATGGCTTCACGACGCACGGGACCGGGAGAAGAAGATGCTGCCCGATGGTTCCCCGATGTAGGAGATGAAGAAATATCCCCCACATTGGATATCTCCGACTGTATGGGGGGATATGATAGATCAGTGGGCTGCGGATCCAGGCTGGGACGCCAAGAGTAAGAAGGGGGCCGAGAACAGACAGAACATAGATCCAACGCACACGGGGGGGTCGGTGCCACACGACATCGTCCTACACATGAATGCGGTCCAGAACCCGAATCTGGAGCCGGATGAGGTCGTAGCTCTGACGTATAACCAGACACGCATGCGAAAGAAGGACAAGGATAAGGCGCATCGGGCCGGCGACTATGTTTCGGATACTGCCAGGCGGATCGATGTAAGTCGATGTGTTTAATTAAGTTGTTAATTTTTTCTTACTATCCTCAATGTCTGTTGCGTTAATTAATGCCCTAACATATCTTTAAATCACTGTTTTTGCAGGCCTCGTATGAACAGCTTTTAGGGGGTCCGGACAGCCATCAGCGTCCACTAGTACGGGTGCGAGTACTAGGGCGTTGAAGCGATGGCTGGATACGCCGGAGGTCGTCAATCGGCCGAAAGGCCGCATACGCGGCCTGCCTAGCACGACCTCTCACACCGTGATAGGAGCATCCTCACCCCCCACTGCCCATGCACAGACACCGGCTCCTCGGCATCCGTTGGACGAGGAGGAGATCCAGCGCATTGCTACAGTGGTGTTGAGGCTGATCAAGGAGGAAGATCAGCAGGGTACCTCTGCCGGACATGTCGAGCCGGCCCCGGATCAGCAGGATCCAGATCCAGGACTGGGCAACCCCTGATGAGCCCCTCCGGTCCAGCTTGCCCCTCCCCCCGCCCGGTTTGTACATCATGACTATTTTTTATAATTGATTGTATATATTTCTTTGTGTATTGATTATTGTGCGTTATTGAGAATTGTGTATTGATTATTGTGTATTGTTGAGAATTGTGTATTGATTATTGTGCGTTGTTGAGAATGAAAATTTTCATTACAGGTCTGGGTAATAGAAAAATAAAAAAAATTAAAAAAATTGACTTTTGGCGACGGATTAATTCCATCGCCAAAGTCTTTCTTGTACTAACTTTTGGCGACGGAATATTCCATCGCCAAAAGTCTTATTTAGCGACGGAACATTCCGTCACCAAAAACATTATTCCCTCGCTAAATTCATAAAACAGAAAATAAATTTAAATGCGTAAAATATAATTAGCGACGGAATATCCGTCGCTAATTAATAAATAAATCTGTCACAAAAAATTGGGATATTAGACGACGGATTTGAAATTCCGTCGCCAAACTTTTAGTAATAGGCTTTTATACGAGGGACTTTTAACTACGGTATATCCGTCGCAAAAAATTTTAGCGACAGATTTTCTTGTCTCTAAAAGCCTTTTTCTTGTAGTGTAGGATCGTGTTAAGATTCTCGAGGATCACGTCACGATCTCTGAGGGCTCTTTTAGAATCTTAATAAGATAATCATCAATCGTCCAGTTTGACTAGGATAGCCGAGTGTTCCCTATTTATTAGGAGTTATATTTGAGTTATATCATAAGCCCCCTATTGCCTTAACCAAAATACTTGGCTGAGGACGTTATACCAAGTGTCTTGAGACACGCATCAAGTTTGTGAGGGATTCTTTATCCGTTTGTAAGGATAAATAATATTTCTATACTCCATGTGCTCGGACCTAAACTCTTAGGATCTTAAGCAATGGAACTTTGCTCAAGTAGAGTGTTAGAACTCTAGCTCTTGAGAGCTAGGTCTTTAGAGTGTCACCTAATTACGATATCCAGAATCATCTTTGGAGGGATCTTGAAATCCTTTAGAAGCTATGTCACATGGTCGCCTCATTGGGGAAAGGATACAAATTTGTGCATGCATGCACGTTATTGCATGTGTTAAGTGTTTGAATGTCCCCTTGAAGGGTTTCACTTGAAAATATAGTTTTCACCTCTCCGTTAGAGGATGTTTGTTTTGTACAAGTGTGTGTTATTTAGCTTGAACTGACCACATCATGCTTTCATTTTACTTTGACACGAATTCTTATCATCAGGTAAGAGCTGACAAGTGAGCCTCGCGCATCATGCTTTCGTTTTAGCTTGAGCCTAAAGTATTCATTTCATCTTGTGCTCATTTATTATTTGAATGAACATAAACAAGTTCTATAACAATGGAAGGATGAACCATCCGTCTACAAGTCGGTTCATGTATGTTTTTTTTTTCTTGTTCGAAAAAAGACTGAACCGTAAGGTTATAATCCAACCAATAAGAAGTATTGCGTCACCGAGACCTACAAGGTTGTCAAATATACCTGAACCCTATATTTCGCATCTAAGTAGGGATCGAAGAACATAAAGATATGTTTGTAGAACACACGCAGTGAAAAAACGTAAGTCTATCGCTAATAAGTATAGAGGGTAAGGTTCAAATTCGGGTAAGAAACTTGGATCAAAATCCTAGAGATGGCAGAATCAACCCTTGTTGCCCATGTACAACAAAGAAATTGTGACCTTACTTCTCGTCCGGGCTCCTTATAATCCAAAAGAGAAAACAGTGGACCCATGCGAATTATGATCGCTGACGGGCTATCATATAAGGAATTCTCTGGCGACGTGAACCGACTGAGTTAGCCGGGTGGAGTGACGCCCGCGTGTGACGTGAACTAGTTTCTGGTTGCATCTTAGGGTGCCAGAGTCTCTTTCCTCAATAGTGACTTTACACTCCTTGTCGAGGTGCCACGACCTAACTAGCTTTTGTCATTCTGTATTGAGTTCCACAGTAGGCTGCCCCCCACCTTCATACCTTCGGAGGTTGCTCTTCGTCAGTTTTCAAATACATGGTGCTTGCCTAGTGGGACACTGTCTTGTCTGTGGAAAAACCATTGCAACCAAGCTAAAGAGACACAGGCCCCACCAAAAGAAAGCCTAAAGACTCGTGGGTTTCAGAATTCAGAGTTGAATTTAATTTAATTTTCAAAGGAAAATACTTCAAATAATTATTTATATCCCTCTCACCCACTCTGCAATAACTGTACTTTACCTCTCATTGTCACAGCAAGAAGATTACGTAACTGCAAGTATCTCGTTGCCATGAGATTCTAGCCGTTACCTTACCTTTAAGTATGTAAGTGGCACAAGAAATATATCCGTAAGTTTAATTTACTTTCAATCATTTTCTTGAGCTCGTAGTTGTTCTCTTTGGCGGCTAGCCAACTAAAAGAGAACTACCGATACTGCCCACATTATGATTTTTAATCACAGATACGTATACTGATACGGCAAATACATACTCTAAGGTCCGATGATACTTAGTCTTCTAGACTACAGGTCTAATTACTTTTCAATGTCAGGTGAATACAAGTGCTCTTAACTAGTTTCCAAAATAAAACATGAGGCCCCAAAACTAATTTGACAAGTTTGTTTATGGAATTGAATAATTATTGTTGCTCCCAGCTTGCCAGTAATAACACTGAAAAACTATAAACTATAGTCTATAAAGCTTTGTCCTTTAACTCGAAGCATATGGCCTTCGAGGGGCATCTTATAGGATTGTAATTATTTGCTTGAATTAATAAGGGTGAATTGCACTAAACCCCCTGAGATTTATACTCGAGTCTCACAAAGGACCCTAAGTTTTCAATTTCAATAACTAACACCCCAACTTTGCATTTTCAATCTAATTTGACCCAAAATCGATTTTCGGTTACAAAAGCTGTGGATGGCCGTCCACCTTGAGGGGCATTTTGGGTAACCAATATTTGCTGGTCTCTCTCTCTCCATCTTCTACCATTTTCTTCCATGAATCCACTTTACCCGTTCTTCATCTCTACACAACTCACACCACTGCACATTTCACTCACACACACATACACACAAATGTACAGTCTCACGACACACAGTGATACACACACAACACATACATAAACACACGCACACACCCACTTGTACACAACTCATCCCTCCCACACCCACTACCTCATGGCAGTGGTTTTTTTTTTCCTTCTTTTTGAACACACTTTACACACACACACGCACGCACGCACGCACACACACACACACACACACACACACACACACACACATATATATATATATATATATATATAAACACAAACACACACTCACACAAACTCGCGCACGTATCAGTCACACATAGAGTCATGCAAACACACCTATATATACACACACACAGGCACTCAACACACACCTAAACTAACTCATGGCAGTTACCCAATTGAACCCAGTGCCATCCCTGCTCCCACGAACAAATTTTTCATGGAATCACACTTACATATACACAATCGAGCACACAACTCACACACCTGCATCTTGGTAGCTTCACGCACACACTTATATATACATAAATGCACGCACACATCACACAGCACACACAAACACAACCACAATACACCCACGACAAATGGTTTGGCTCTCTCTCTCTCTCTCTCTCTCTCTCTCTCTTCCAAGCACCCACACGTACATAGCCACTCATACAATCACCCACAGCACACACTAAAACCATTCTCGTCTCTTCATCTATTATACACTCACACTAACGACTGCATTACAGCCCTATTCCACACCCCAAACCCATTTCACGACAGTCCACCCGTGTACACCCACTCATGGTAGTTCACCCGTGTACGGCACTCACGGTAGTTCGTTTTCTTCCTTCCAATTCCTCTGGTCGTCTTCTGATGACCTTGTGTTATGTTTTTAGGCGTTGTCACAGCACTTCGCTGGTAACCCGTGCCACCAGATTGTGTGCGCGTGACTCTGTGTGTGAATGGGTTGTGTGCATGACTGTGTATGCCTCTGTGTGTGTAGTGTGTGTGTGTGTGTGTGTGTGCACTTTGTGATTAGGGAAGATGTTGGGGATTGCATGATTAAAGGGGAGGGGGGGCACCACCGTGTGTGGTTGGATCTGTATTTCAATGTGTGTGTGTGTGTGCGTGCGCGCGCAGAAGAGAGAGTGGCGGGAACAACCATATTTTTTCCTCCAAATGCTTTCTTTTTGTTGGTTACCGAAAATGCCCCTCATGAGGGATGGCCAGCCACAGCTCTTGTAACGGAAAATCGATTTTGGGTCCAATTGGATCGAAAATGCGAAGTTGGGGTGTTAGTTATTGAAATTGAAACTTTAGGATCCTTTGTGAGACTCGGGTGTAATCTTAGGGGGTTTAGTGCAATTTACCCAATTAATAATGTCCAAGAATACTATTTGTGGTGATATTTATAGTTAGATATTTTCTTTTCTTTTTGACATATATGCTTTGATAACCCTTAATCTTTCAGTTAGGTTCTTTCAGATTAGAAGGTGTAATTTCAAATTGCAGTAATTTTCTGTCACTCTCCAGCTAGGATAATGTAATTTTTTTTTCCAAAAATAAGAAGAGTTGAGGAAAAACCACAAAAAAAATAATAATGATGAAGTGATCATGTAGGGCTGTAAAAGTCATGACAAGGACTAGTGAAAGTAATGTTCATACTCATTTATAACTCAGATTCAGTAGAACTAATGAACTTGACTCATCAATTACCAACAACTCAACTTGCATAGCCATCAACAATGGGCCATATACCCGAGATTTGTTCTGTAGCCCAAAAGATTAAAAACTTGCATGGCCGTTAACCCACCCTTAGGGTTCGTTTGACAAAAAAAAAAATTTGGTTTTCAATTTTTAAAGAGCAGTTTAATTTTTTTTATATATATAAAAACAAGTGGGTGTTTGATAACCCCTTTTTTTTTATTTTTTTTTTGGTGTTTGGTAACCCTTTTTATTTTGACTTTTTTTTTGTGGTTTGCGGTGGCGGTGGTGGGGTGTAGCGGTGGTCGACGGTGGTGGTGGTGGTGGCCGACGGCCGAAGGTGGCTGCCGGCAGTCACCGGCGGTGGTGGCCGGCGGCCGGAGGTGGCTGCCGGCAGTCTCCGGCAGTGGTCGCCGGCAGCCGGAGGTGGCTGCCGGCAGTCTCCGGCGGTGGTCGCCGGCGGCCGGTGGTGGCTGCCGGCAGTATCCGGCGGTGGTAGCCGGTGGTGGCTGTCGGCAGTCTCCGGCTGTGGCTGCCGGTGGTCGCCTGAGGTGGCTGCCGGTGGTGGGAGGGTGGTGGTCTAAAAAAAAAACCAAAAGTGAAAAAAAAAACCAGTTTTTGTAGTTTTTTTTTTTACTCTTCAGTTTTAAAACTGATTTTTTAAATTGAAAAAAAAATTGTTACCAAACGCTCCTTTTTTTTTCAATTTTTAAAACTGAAAAAAAAAGATGCAAAAAAAGAGTGTCAAACGTGGCCTTAGTATCTTGTTTGCGTTCTACATGCTATCAATGTAGACATGCTCCGAAGGTAGAAAAAACTTTACGCATCCTCTGTTGTAAGTACAAACATTTTCTTGAATAGACCAGACATATGAACTTATTGTTTTTTTTTTTTTTTGAAAGAGAAGTGCATTTTTAAAGAGAACTTCAAGGGCTAAATATGCTCGACTCTCTCTCTCTCTCTCTATATATATATATATATATATATATATATCTGACAAGTTCTCAATTCTCTGGCTAATTTCCTTTTTACCGCCTCAACTTTTCATATGTTCATTTAAAACACATCATACTTCTCAAAAAAACTAAAATTAACCCTTCTCAAGTTTAAATTAAATATGTCATTCTTGAGGAAAGAAAAATTTTGCCATATAGAACTTGTATCAGAGCCTAAGCAAAGGCAAGATCTAACTGAAAAAAATCATGAAAATTCTTTGTTTACAATATCATATGACAAGAATTATACACTTAGACTGTGGAGTTGAAAAAATTGAGATAGTCAGATTATTAAATCAAAAAATGAATGTATTTCATGAAACGTTAAATATCTGTATAAATCTAAATAAGATAACATCACATAATTCGGGTAAAGGGTTAGGAATTGAAGACCATTTCCTAAACTCAAATAACTTATAGTCAAACTTTAGAAGGTATGACACCACCATGAATTGCTATAGCAACGAAACTTCATACTTAATTGAAAAAGTTATAGCATACATTGGTAGCGAAGGTGATAGAAAACCTTCTTCGAGTGGCTCATAAAACATTAAGGATCTCATACAGAGAATGGGTGTAGGAGAAATAGAAAAAAAAATAAAAATGACTACTTATACAAAGTAGAGAAAGAAATATCATTGAAAAAACTAATGACGGAGCAAATAGATCTAGTTGTTCTAAGAAGAACAACAATATAACCAGGAAGAAAAAAGAGTCATAAATTAAATCTATAAAGATAATTAAATAAAGCATTTGCTGATATGAATTTATGGAACAGACAAACGGATCTAAACTATGAAGGAGCATGGAATCTAGAGTTAAATCTAGAAAGATAGTCTAAATTAAATAACCCCCCCCCCCCTATAAGGACAAATCTAGTACAAGAATTTGTTCCTTAAAATTGAAGAAGTGAGCTCGTAAATCAACACGGCATATATCTTGACAATAATTTTTTTAAAATACTGAAGATATAATCGATAAAGGGCAAAAGCTTTAAGAATTTTCATAATAGGTGGTAATTTATCAGAAAGGCATGCTATAAAACATTTTATCAGAGCAATCGTGCGAGGAAATGCAACTAAATTTCAGAATACCATAGCAGATAACGAAATGATAATTGAAGCCCAAACCAAACTTATCATTTTCGAAGAGTGGATAATGTTTAATGCAAATAACCTCAAATTAGAATTCTGCAAAATGTCTACAAATAATATAGGTATTCAAGAAAACATTGTCTTCCAAATTTGACAAAACTACAAATATGTGGTATTTTAAAAATTATACTTGTGAATTTTAAAAATTATTTTTACAAGTTAGAACTCAGAGACTGCCTCCAATGGTGAAATCAATTTATTGTCAAACTCCATAAACCGTGGACGAGTTAGCAAAAAAAAGAATATGTTTAACTCCTAAATGAGGGAATGCTATGTGAGTCCTTAGGAAGAAGAATAATAGTTGTAGAAGAAGTTCTAAAGAGATTGTAACGCCATCGACTTTGGGAGCAGTTACCAAAAAATTTCAAGTCCTAAGATCATATGTATTCTAATAGATACTTAATTACACCAAAGTATAAACAAAGCGTCGAATCCATTATCGACAAAATATCTTCAAAAGATAGAGACTTAATTAAAACTCAGCCTCTTACAATACATCTAATCACAAAAGAATAATTCATTCACAAATTCTATTACAAAAATCTAATGTCAAATCAAATTACCTACATTCGGGTAAAGTTCTAAAAAATGAATACATTTTTTTGGCATGCTAACAAAATATAAGCTTTAATTTCCCAAGCGTGCCATACTTCTAATCATGTCTATCACATGTGGTAAGGGACAAAGCAAACAAATAGGGGATGAGCTGAAATAGCCCAATAAGGAGAAATCAAATGGTACGTAAATACATTAATTCATATTCCAAAACTTGACGAACAAGCGATAGCAATTGACAATAATGCAAATGAGGCAAAACAAATATACAAATGATCATTAGTGGCCATAGGCCCAAATCGAACACAAAACCCAAAGGTACGAAACGAATACCGGTAGCGTAAGAGCCGTCATTGTGAGTGTAATACTCCGAACCTAGGGTTGATTTTTATGGTAAACTGTAGATGATTATTTGTTATTTAGCGACAATTGTTGCAAGCAAGGAGAATTGAGACCTTTAGTGACGACTTTGCGACGGTATGAATAGAATTTTTAGCGACCATTCTCACAATTTACATGATTTAAGAGGGTAAAGTGGAGACAAAGTTAAATGTTAAGATTTTCTAGCATGGTAGAGCTTGTGATTAAAGAGTATTGATATTTGAGGTCATCTTTAACTGTGGATTAAAGTGTGTTAAGAGCAAATCTATCAGTGTTGTGCTTTTAGGCCTTTAGCGGACATACTTTGTGAAGTTGTTTGAAATTGTATTTGAGTGGTTTGTCAAATGTCTAAATGTATCTAGGTCTATGACCATTTATCAGACATGATTAAGAGTATAATATTTCGAGGACAACAATCTTAGGCACATAAATTTGGGGACGAAATTTTTATAAGTGGAGGAGAGTGTAAAACCCTGAAAATCTCGATATATTTTTATGGGCTAATTTAACTTTTTAACAATGAATTATAACTATTCTTATTATTATTTCTCTTAACATACTTTTTAGCGACGAATATGGGGAACGCTATAATTATGATCTTTAGCGATATTTTTATAATCATAAGACATAATTTAACGTTAACAGATATTATTGATAGTGAAGGAAATCTTAAGCAAAAATTAATGTTAGCGTTAACAGTATTTTAGAAAATCTTAGCGATAAGTTATTGAAAATATCGGTGTGCTGGCGACGATCTGCGAAACAAAATAGTGTAATAACCGTTAACAAGTTTTAAAAACAATTGTTGGACCTTTTTAGTAATAAGAGGAAACTCGGGAGAAGTTAGATTAATTAACAAAGAAAATGAGGGTTATTGGTAATTTTGTAGCTTAGGGTTATATTTATATTTCTATTTGCATTAACAGCCGACCCTAATTTCTCCTAACAAGATTTCGGAGATCAGCTGAAGGAGGAAGAGTGGAGGGACTCGGCAGAGAAAAGAGAAGACGCAATTGCTATGGAGAAGGAGAGAGAGAGAGGAAGAGAAGTGCTCTTGCAAAAAGGGGAGAAGAAGAAATACGCAGAGGAAAAGAGAGAAAAAAAGGGCCAAACAAGGACCCCCAGAATCCGGCGAAGCAAATCAAAACTTTCGGTAAGCCTCTTACAGATTTACTTAGCATAATTTTAAGCTTATTGTTGAATCGCATTCATGTGTATCGCTTGGGTGTGAGGGGTCTCGGTTTGGCCAGCCATGGTGGCTGCCGTGTTTATGTGAGTGGGGATGAAATGGAACAGCCAAGGTGTGGTAGTATACTGCTGTGTGTATGTGGTTTTATGTGGGTGTAAAGCTGTGCACAAGGAGGGATTTTGGTATGTGAAATGGTGGGTATGCAAATGTGGTGTGTGCATACAGTGTTTGTGTGTGTTTGAATATGTAAAAATGAGAGAAGGGAGTGGGCCGTGAGGGAGTTTTTTTTTTAGAGTTTGTATGTGGGAATGTTGCTTGAGGTGTGTTTGTCCTTGGGGGTAAACAGATGAAGGAGTTAGAGACCCACTGCCGTGAGGCAGTAGGTGTGTAAGGAGAAGGCAGCGGTATGGGAAATAAACATGGCAGCGAAATCAGGAGGTCCAAAGAAGATTAAGTTATTTGAGGTAGAAGATGTTAGAAGGGTGAGATAGAAGATAGCTGAGTGCTTATGTGTCTGCATACCTTGTGTGTATGGTGAAATGAAAATAGAGAGAGACCCTTGTGAGATGGGAAGTGAAAGAGGTAGTTGTAGGTTGCAAAGTTAGGGTGTGCGTGAGGGTGATGGAGTGGGGACATGGCTGCATGGCCATGCCATGGTATGTGTATTGGTTAGTACCTTTAAAGTGTGTTTGCATTGGGTTTAATGGGTCTGAAGTGTGCAAGTGTGTGTATACAGGTTTGAGGGTATACAAGGTTGAGGGGTGTATGGTGATTGAGTGAGAGGAAGAAGCAACCAAAAGAGAAAGAAAAGAGGGAAGGCAGTGGCGTGGGGGTGGCATAAATATATATGGGTGTGTTGCTGTGTGTTTTGGTTTTATGGGAATACATGAGCATGAGTGTGTTGGATATATGTGTGTAAGTAGCTTGAGTGTGTGTATGAAGGTATAGATTTAGTGTGTTAATGGAGTGAATTATAATGTGCTAGGGGTGAAAGGGAAGCTGCGTGAACTGTGTTGTGTGTTCTGGGTTTGGACAGGAGAAGAGGATAATGAACAGAAACTGTGTTCTGCGTGAACAGTACACTGTGCTTGCACAGTTGTACCGCATGGCCGTTGGGTACCGTAAACTTATCAAAAAATGTTGGAACTTTACAGGAAGGATCATAGGGTAATAATAGAATTACTGTCAAAATTTCATATTTTTCTGATATCATATGTATTTTTAATATTTTTGGCAAGCTTAGATTTGTAAAATTCTTTTGGAGCCCTTACACCCATGAAAATGTTTTGGAAAATTAGAATAATGTTTTTATGTTATAAATACATCCCATTTTAAGTTTGGTAATTTTTAGAGTTGATTTGCTATAATTTCGGTATCGCATTAGTTTTAGCAAAATGAATAATTTAAAAATATTTTTAATGCATCTTAATTTATGATTTAAATTTCTATAATTTTTATACATATTTTAAAGCTATTTTAAAATTTTTGGTTCTTTATTTTAAGCTAGAAGCAATTATGGCTATTTATGGCTTTTCTTGCATTTAAAGAAATTATTTTAATTCAAAAATATTTAAAATTTCAGAAAATTCAAATTTTGACTTTGTATAATATTTTAAGCAATAAAATTGTTTTATTGTAATTTAGATGCATTAAAAATATCCAAAAGTCACTAAGGTGGTTACAAAACTCACTATGTGACTACAAAAGTCACTAAGACTCCCCTTTTTAACAAAAGTTGTTCATTATAATGATCATAAGCAATTTACGAATTACGAACTCATATAGAAACGGAGGTCATTTCGAAGCAATTTGAACAAAAACTCTAAAGTCGTACAATAACTAGCAAATCAATACTACGTATCAATTCCCTGCCAAAACAAGAAGTATGAAATCTCTTACCTTAAGCAAGCTTTTGGTACGAAATCCTTAAAGCGCCGTCTTATAATCTAAAGAGCCTCCCAAGCCTCCCCTCCCCTCCCTCTCAACCATCAAGAAAGAGAAGCAAGAGAACCTAACAAAAAGGGCTTGAAAGAAGATGGGAACTATTTAAAGGAAAGTCCTAAGTTGGGGCAAATTACACTAACACTCCCCCAACTTTGGATACTTATTCAAAATTTACCCAAAATTTTTTAATATTTATGAAAAGGGAATCTAACACCTTCATTTGAAGGAAAGAGTATTCCTCCGACTGAATCCTTCAGTCACGAAATAGTCTCCTTCGCACCTATTCTTTGCCATTCGACTAAAAGGGGTTCCATTCGACTGAATCCTTCAGTCGCGAAATTGTCTTCCTCAAACTTGATTTTCATTCGACCGAAAGCATTTCCATTTGACTGAAAAGGTCCTCCATTCGGCCAAAAACTTTCCATTCAACTGAATCCTTTAATCGCTTCTTTTCTCGATTTAAAACACTTTTCATTCAAAGTAAACACTATTCATTTGAAGCAAACACTATTCATCAACTAAAACTTTTAGTAAGTTTAAGCCAGTGTTATAAAAGGCGCGCCTAGGCCCTAGGTGCACCCAGGCGCACCCCTCGCGCCTCGCCTAGGCCTAGGCAAAGCGCATTTGATTAAGCGCGCGCCTAGTGAGCCTAGGCGCCAAGGCGCTAGGCGCACAGCGGGGCGGGAGGAGCATGGCTAGGCTCACAAAATGTGGACTGTCCATTTCTCTTTAGATTTTTTTTAGCTCCACTCCATTAATACACTAAACCTAACTCTAAAAATGCCCAAATAAAAAATAGCTTTCACGACTCAGTCAATCAGCTCTCAAATCTCGGTGTCAGCTAGCCGCCGCGGTCCCTTGCTCCGGTGAGTCATCCGGTCGTCGCCAAGCCTTCTCTGTCGCCGTCCCTTACTTCTATGCTCTGTCTCTTCATGGATATACTCATCTTATTGACTACTACAAAAATACTAAAACCCCATTAACTCATGATTGTTAATCATCTCAATGCCAATGACTAATGAGGAAGATTAACACACAGAAATAACCAAGTTAGCGTTTAGATGAACCAAGACTAACAAATATGTCAGAAACTTGTTAAATTACAATGTGATGGAATTTGAAATTATTTCTAGTGTTTGGAAGTTTGTTAATTATCATGTTCTTCTTTTTTAATTACATAATTTTATTGTTTTAGTCTATTAATTTTTATTTATTTTAATATTGTGCCTCGCTTCGAAAAGACGCGCGCCTGCGCCTTGCGCTTAGGCTCCAGGGACCTTTTGCGCCTTAGCTACGCCTGCGCCTTCAATAACACTATTTTTAAGCTAACTCGGCTATAATAAGTTTCAGTCAAATGAATCAGGATTCATTCGACTGAATCCATTAGAGATGGTTTAACGACTGATTTTCTCTAATAATTTATCCCTTTATTTATTTTCCAACAAATTTGATCTTCATTACCATAAAAGGGGCTCTTACATTCTCCCCACATTAAAAGAATTCCTGTGGAATTAAACGTACTTTAATCATCAAAAAGTTGAGCATGTTACTTGCGCATATCATCCTCAAGTTCTCAAGTAGCTTCCTTTTTTTGAATGATTACACCATAATACCTTCACAAAAGATATCCTTTTAAAGCGCATGACACGTTCATCGCGTTTCAGAATGCGATCCGGTTGCTTCTCATAAGATAGGTCTTTCCTAACTTGAATAGGCTCAAACTCAATAACATGCGAAGGGTCAAAAACATACTTCTTCAAGGTTGAAACATGGAAAACATTATGTATCTTTGACAAATTAAGAGGCAAAGCTAAATGATAAGCAAGTGTACCAATTCGCTCCAAAATTTCAAAAGGTCCAAAATACCTTTCTGATAGCTTTCCTTTCTTCCCAAACCTCAAGACTCCTTTTCACGGGGATTTCACGAGGATACTCGCACACAAGATCACCAACCCAAATTTGAGCTCACGATGCCTCATATCGGCGTAACTCTTATATCGGCTATGTGCAGTCTTAAATTTGTTCTTAATCACTTGGATCTTGTCTGCAGTGATTTGAATCAATTTTGGACCTATCAGTTTCCTTTCTAACCTCACTCCAACAAATTGGTGATCGACGCCTTCTGCCATAAAGAGCCTCAAATGGTGCCATTTGAATGCTAGCATGATAACTGTTATTGTAAGCAAATTCTATCAATCATAAGTGATCATCCCAATTACCTCAAAAATTCATAACACAAGCTCGTTGCATGTCCTCCAATGTCTGAATAATTTGTTCAGATTGCCCGTCTATCTGTAAATGGAAAGTTGTGCTAAGACTAAGTTGTGTACCCATGGCCTATTGCAAACCACCCCAAAAAGCGTGAGGTAAATCTTGTGTCTCTATCTGACACCATAGATAAAGGCACTCCATGTAACTTAAGTATTTCCTGAATGTACAAATTATCAAGTACCTCCATTGAATCCTTGTTCCTTATGGCGAAAAAATGAGCTACTTTGGTCAAACAGTCAACTATCACCCATATTGCATCGTCTCGCATTGTAGTTGGCAGTAATCCACCATAAAATCCATCATTATATGCTCCCATTTTCACTCAGGAATAGCAAGTGGTTGCAACTTCCCAATGGGTCTCTGGTGTTCTACTTTAATCCGTTGATACACCAAACATCTAGCAATAAAGTCCTCTACCTCTCTCTTCATGTTATTTCACCAATAAACATCCCACAAGTTCTGGTACATCTTGGTACTACCCCAATGAACTGCAAAAGGTGAATTAGGAGCCTCCGAGAGAATCTCCTTCTTTAATTCCGGATTCGAAGGAACACACTGTCTGGAACCATACAAAGAATACCCTCGTTATCCAATATGAAGCCTGTGTAATCACCTTCTTTCACTCTTTCACTAGACTTGGCCAATTCAGGGTCTGACACTTGAGCCACTTTAACTCTCTCTATCAATGATGGTTGAACTTCAAAATGTGCTAAATACCTTCCAGAATAAGAAAATCTTACCTCGACTTCTAACTTCTCCAATTCTTCCAACAATTAGGGCTGTGTGGTAAGCATAACAGAAAGTCTTCCCACACTCTTCCTACTTAGCGCATCCGCCACAACATTAGCCTTACATGGATGGTACAAAATGGTGCAATCATAGTTCTTTAACAATTCCAACCATCATCTCTCTCTCTCTCTCTCTCTCTCATGTTCAACTCCTTTTGTGTGAAGATGTATTTAAAACTCTTATGATCTTTATAAATTTCACACGGTTCATTGTACAATTAATGATGCCAAATCTTTACTGCAAAAATCATGGCTACTAGTTCCAAGTCATAGGTTGGATAATTCAGCTCATGTTGTTTAAATTGTCTGGAGGCATAAAA
The DNA here is from genome assembly GCA_033070095.1 of Escallonia herrerae. Taxonomy (NCBI): domain Eukaryota; kingdom Viridiplantae; phylum Streptophyta; class Magnoliopsida; order Escalloniales; family Escalloniaceae; genus Escallonia; species Escallonia herrerae. The sequence goes on along the minus strand of JAVXUP010002085.1, from coordinate 87,187 downwards.
ATTACCTTACCACATTGCATAACCACACAATGGAGTCCTTGTCATGATGTATCACTATAGATGACAAATCCTCTAGATTCAAATGGCAGTGTCAAGACTGGTGCCGAAATCAAATGCTTCTTCAATTCTAGAAAACTCTCTTCACATTCATCTGTCCATAAAAATTTGGCATACTTTCTTGTCAACTGGATCAAAAGATCTCATTAATGTTAGTATTTTATAGGATCTCATTTAGGCCATGGACCACACGCTGGGAATGCATCCATCCCCAGCAGAAACATCGAGTTACGCTCACTGAGGATGGCCAATAAGTAAAAGAACACATAATGCAATACTTGACACTTTAATGATTCGGATAGTTATTACAGTTCACTTATTTAATGATATTCTTTATCGAGATCTTGGAGTGTCCGGCAAAAATGAAGATCGGCGTCTTCGTAAAGGGCAGCTTCTTTGAGCCACTGCTATACTGGAAGGACTAGGATACCGAGATGAAGGAGGCCCTGTGAGAGATGTGGCTGGTATGATTTGATAAATTGTCAGCTAATATTTGTTTAGTTAGTACCTCATACTTAAAATAGTCATACTGAATGTGTAATTGGATGCATTAGAGGAGGGGTTCGAGTTTGAGTCACGTAAGCAACAGGCAATGTTGAGCATTTTTTGCCTACATCACCAAAAATTACTGGTGATGGCTACACAACGCATGGGAGCATACGAGAAAGTTGCTATCAGAGGGTGCCCTAATTGAAGAGTGGAAAGGGTATCCCACTCATTGGATCTAACCATCTGTACGGGGGCAGATGGTTGATAGGGGGATCACTGATCTATCTGGGGAGGTGAAGAATAGGAGTGGGAGGACTAATAGAAAGGATCATAATCCTATGCACACGGGAGGGTTGGTGCCACATGACATTATCCGAGATAAGAATGCGGCTGAGCACTCGCACCTGAAAAAGAATGAGGTATGTGCTTCAACTACACAATGATGCACGTGAGGAAAGTGGATAAAGATGATGCACATTGGGCGGGAGAGTTCATTTCACAGGTTGCTGGGCAGATCGATAGTAAATAAAAAATTAATTTGTTTATAGTAAAAATTTCAATAATTTCTCCAATGTCAAATCACTATTTTGCAGGTCTCGTATGAAGAGATTGGGGGTCTGGGTAGCTGTCCAGTTAGCCATCAGTGTCCACAAGTAAGAGTACCAAATGATTGAAGCAGTGGCTGGATACCCGCGCTCGCCGGGGGGAGGGGGTCGTTGATAGAAGGAAAGAGTGTCTACGCAACCTGCCTAGCGTAACTATACGTGCCATGATAGGAGTGTCCCCACACTCTATTGCCCATCCATAGACAGAGACACTAACCATGGAATGACAGTTACACCCAGAGGATGTTTGTCGCATTGCTCGAGAGATGATCAGGATGAACGGGGAGGATGAGGTACAAAACAGTTATATTTTTAAGTCACTATACATGAATAAACACAATATACAATTACTAGAGAGAATGTAGACGTGCATTTCATGTAGGACATTATTGTTGGACAGTCCGAGCTGGTTTTGGATGACACCCCCGTGGACGATGACGAGTAGGGTCCAGATTCCAGTCTTGACGAACGTTGAGCCCTCCCCCTCTTCCCCTCCCTTGCACTCCTAGAATTATGCTCCCCTCCCCTATTCTTATCCCCTTCCTGCTCTTCTTTCCGCCTTCTATTATATTTGGTTCACAGCTAGACAATATTGTATGAGTTTTTTGTTCAATTATAATAGAATTTGAATATATATAAGTTGCGTTTTAAGGTTAAATAATTGCTGACAGAGCGGTAATTATTTAACCCTAATGTGGATTAAGAAGTGTTTATCGATACAAGTTGATTGGTTGGGATTTATAATCTGATTAGATTTGAATTACAAGTTTGGGTATTAAAAAAACAAAAAAGAAATTAAAAAATGTTCTTAGCGATAGGTTTTTTCCCCTCACTAAAAGTCTACATGTGAAAAACTTTTAGCGACGGATTTTTTGACAGACTGCCTGTCACAAAAAGTCCATTATTTTTACCGACAGACTTCTAGCGATGAAATTTCTGTTGCTAAAGACTTTTAGTGACAAAATTATTTTTACTGACAAACTCTTAACAACGGAATTTCTATCGCTAGAAGTCCATCAGTAGTACCTTTAACGATGAAATTTTTCGTCGTTAAGTATTTTTCTAAATTAATAATTTCTAAAAAAAATTATCTTTAGCAACGGAAATTTTGTCGCTAAAGAAATATAGTGTCCCTCGCTAAAAGTTAAACTTTTGATGACGAGTTCTAAAATTCTGTCGACAAACTTTTAGTGACAGGGTTATTAGGGATGGATTTTTAGCGACGGGATGTACGTTGCTACGAGTCTTCGGCGACGGAATAAGGTCTTGCTACATGTCCTTTTACACATCCTCTTATCCATGCACAAATATTTCCTTAGATAGATCAAACTCATGAATTAATTGAGTTGGGCCCTATACCCTCAACTCCCGTACATTGATCTAGCAAGATTGACAATTTTTTCATGCATTGAAGTGCATAGCATAACACATATAATGAAATTATACTTCTGTTAAAGAGAAAAAAAAACAACAACAACATAATTCATACTCCATCTCAAAACATTTGATCTTGTTTAACTTGCAAGCTTATTTAAGTTATGAGTCATATTTTACGAGTTTCTCATTCTACCCGAAGAAAGGGAGAGAAAGAGAGAGAGAGTGAGAGAGAGATGAGAAAGTGAGTTACTGGAGGAATACATGTGCAGAGAGAGATAATATAATAAAACAAGTGTGAAAAGGGTAAACATGAAAAAAAATACTTATAGAATATTTCTTACATTGAAAAGTGATCAATTTTTATGGACAACACAAAAATAAAATATGATCAATTTTTTTGGGATAGAGAGAGTATTATATACAACATTACACTTGACTATCATTTTTTTCAGGTAACTCATTGGAATTTACCGTACTCATTTATTGCTACAACAAATGTATTTATAAATATAGGATCTAATTCAAAGAAGGTTTGCATATATAGATGTCGCATTCAATTAAACTTAATTAATTTTCTTATGCTCAAAGTCGTATCTAAACGAAGTCAAAACTTTCTTTTCAACATTTGGTGTCTGAAAAGGTATCTTCCTTAAAATTTTCAATAACAAAGAAGAAGTTAACCCAAATGCTCTTCAAGTGGGGCATCCCAATATTCGGGAGTGATAGATAATGATGGGAAAATTGGAACATGATTGAAGTATATGAGTTGAGTTACAATCCTTGATTTGACCGGCCTCGGGTATCAGCATCCCAATGAAAGATGCACCACAACGCCACTAAACATGCTTGCTAATTATATTGCGCGTCTTTGTCAAACAAAAATTTTGCCAACAATTTTGGAGCTGAGAGAGCCCACCGTCGAGGAAACAGGAGAAAGCTTTTAATAGCGGCATTACTACACACCCGCAAACCGACCACAAATTTACCTGAATGAAACACGTGAGGCCCCCAATCTCCATCTCCCTCTCCCTGTGCATCAGACTTCTTTGTCAGTTGCTTTCCATAAGTTTTGGAGTGTCATTTTCTACACCAAACTACAGCGGTCCAAGTTTGAAATGCACTAGGGACAAAACAAAAAGGACACAAGAATGGACAACCCCAAAGTTGAATGCCGTCTTTGAAGGAAACTACGTACAAAAATGTGGTTAGTCCTTGGTTGTGAACGAAAACAGTAAGGAACGTACCAGAATCATTCACACTTTAGGCCAAAGGGGTCCTTTTTACACCACGCTAAGGATATTGATTCCCAGTACACACTGCTGCTAAGAGTATAATTCAAGTCACCTCTCAAGTCCGATAACGTGGGCTGACCAACAGAACTGGAGCAAGGGAGGTTACTGAAATACGTAGAGCCTAAGACTGGTAGTGTTACGAGTACAGACGCGTTGAACAACTATAAGGATGGCGCTGCCAGGTCCTTTGATGTCCGGTGTGAAGGTTCAATGCTTAAGCTAGCGTCCTGAGTCGGAGTATATCACTACAAGAAAAATAACATTTAAGCGATGGATTATTCCGTAGATAAAATTCATCTTTCCGTCGCTAAAATCTTTTACCAACCGAATGTCTATAAGTAAAAGTCCATTGGTAAAAATTCCGTTGCTAAAAGAGTAGCAATGACATAATGCAATCCAGTCAAAAAAAATCAAATTGTTACTGACGGAATTAATTTCTTTTAGCAACGGACTTTTTCGTCGCTGAAGGTATCTTATTAGATTATGTTTTTTCTCAAAAAATAATTTATAGACACTTTTAGTGACATAATGTCCTTCGTTAAAACTCTGTCTCTATAGGTGTCAGATTAAGCAACGAACTATTCGTCCCTGAAAAGGCGTCGCAGATCTGGTTAAAGTACTTGACAGAATATCCGTCGGTAAAAGCAAAGTTTTAGTGGCGGAATTAAATACTTTTAGTGACGGACTTTCTCATCGCTAAAGGTATTTTGTTAGGTTTTGTATTTTCTCAAAAAGTAATTCAACAAGACTTTTAGAGAGGTAATGTTTTGTCACTAAAAGTCTATCCCTCTAGTTGTCAGATTTAGCAACGTACTATTCGTCGCTAAAAAGTTATCACAAATTTGGTTAAAGTACTTTAAGAGACGGATAAAAGTACGCCAGTAAAAATAATTTTTTATAAACATTTTTCTATTTTGTCCTGCCTGCTTCCTGTTATTCAATTGACTAGAAAATTTATATTCATTCACATTTAGCCATACTCAACCAATTCATCAACAAATAACACTAAACAACAAATCCATCCACAATTTTAATCAATATCCATCTGCTTTAACATGAACATGTACAATGTCACATCGGCAATTTGTTTGCCAACTAAGATGAATGCATAGTAAATTCGAAGTCATCAAAATGGACGAGAAAGTAGGGGCTGAAATATCCAAGAAGGGGAGGCAACTGAAATATTTAGGAATGAAGGGGGAAAACATGTCATGCTCAGTTGCCGTCCAAAGCGACATCCTGATTCTCGTCGTCCCATTCTTCACCAGTTGCTTCATTGATATTGGGTTGGAAAGCATTTCCTGTGACACCCCCAACCAAGTGATGTCATCAGAACAGAGATGTCAATCTTGTCTACATCGTATCCTTGTTGCAAAATACAGAGCAACTATAACATCAACACTAATGGACGTCACAATCATGTTCTTACAAATATTTTCTTAAAGTATACAACATACTGTAGAGGAAAACTGTACAACTAATTACAACTTAATATGTACAACAAACTTTGCACCGTCGCGGTGACACTTCCCTCACTGAACCCAGCACAACTTCTCTTTACCCTTAGTAGAGGACATACCCCTTTCAAACCTAGTTCCTGAAGCACATCAGATAAGGAATGAGTGCAAATTGCCCAATAAGAATAGTGCATAGAGTACAACGCAGAACTTTTTAGGAAAATCAGAGAATCAATTATGAGTTCTCAATGAAGGCAATGAATTTAAACACCAGAGAACAACGTCTGCAATCATCTTGATACATCACCTATGTTCAAACTAAACGGCTCAGGCTCAACAGAAGATCATCATCATTCTCACGTGTATAAGGACTTAACAAGCACAGACAACGCATATATGACGCAAGAGAAAACTATAAAGCAAATGATAATCATAAATAATAAAAATCAGCAATATCAATTAAAATGAACTGCAATGCACACTTGACCTGACACGACAAACTTTGCGTTGTTCCTCCTCTTGCCAGTGACTTGACTTTTCTCGACCACTCATATTGATGCCCATTTCACAGGATGTTCATCTCGGTCCCGCATACTAAATCAACAATATCAAAAAAAATCAATTGAAATGTAGCTCGACTTGACACAACACGATAGACTCAAGCACGCTTAATCATTTTTCATAATTACTTTATTTTCACTGATCACCAATTACTTCACTTCACTGGCCTTTTACTTATTGATGTCCAATCACACGGGATGTTCATCTTGGTCTCGCATACTAAAATCAGTAACATCAATTAAAATCAATTAAAATGCATACTTGACTTGACACAACACGATAGACTCTAGCGCACTTCATCATTTTTGTCAGTTTCTTTATTTTCATGGACCACCATTTGCTTTACTTCACTTGCCTTCGACTTATTCATGCCTCGTCACACTTGGTGTTCATCTCAGTCTTGCACAAATTAAAAGAGACTGTTTCATCAAAAGAACGAACTTAAACAGTATTTTAATCTAAGTCTTTAGCAACTTATCAAGCTTCATTGACAGGACAGACTAAGAGAAATTATTCTACCTTAAGTCTTCGACAACATAACTCTACAAGAAGTAACAGGTCACAAGATCAATCGGTATTCAAGCATAACAATAATAGTTTAACATAAACATAATTAATATAGTATGCTAAACGAAATAATGTATAGCATATCAGAACCACACTATACTTACTTGGTTGGCTTTTAGCTGAAGCACTCCTCGCTTTCAGGTTTTTCAACGAGCAAGATTACATATCCAAACAAAATCTTACTTGTTAGATAGTCTTAAGATACAAATACACACCCTACCTTACCCCTTCCCGCTTATCTGCTCATAACTTATTACGTCTAGTCCGTTAACCAGATCTGCCCTAACCTATGAAAGTGCATTACAACACCACACTCCTTGTTAAATTTTCATTTCTTATGCTCCTTGCTACTTGATTATGAGTTACCACTAAACTCGCCACCAGTTGTAGAAAATTATCGAAACACCTGTGAGCGTGGGTAAAATTACCAAAACAACTCCTGATGACTCTTGCACCAACAAACACCCAAAAAAACTCAAAATATTTTAAGCAATATAAGCTGATCGTTAGACTAAAAAGCCCTTGAAGAGTTTGAAACCAATAAAATAACCCTAGAGGAGGGTGAATAGGGTTTTTAAAAATTAATGGAGAATTTAAACTAAGCACAATCATAAATCTCAATCCAACCAAATAATAATTCAATGAAGATGCTAACTAACCAATCTCAAACAATTTAAATGGTTAGAGATACTTGACAAGGAGATTTAAATGGTTCGGCTTGAACTACCCTCAAGCCTACATCCACCTCTTCAAGGAAGTCCCTTGCAAGAGCACTAGAATCCACTAGCAACAATCTTTTTCGGGTCAAGATCAAAACCCTTACAACACTTGGTGATATCCCCACACCAAGCACAAGCCTTGAATCCACAAAGCTCATCCAAGCCTTGATCACAATCCTTTTACAAAGATCAATTGTGTACAAAGAAACCCTCTTGAAAGGAAATGAGTACAAATGAAGCTCTAGTACAATAGAGAGATGAAAGAATTGATGACTTGAAGAATGCTCACTCTCAATCAAAGAATTGCTCACAAAGATGCTCTCTTTAATGATGTAAAATCATGAAGATGAAGAGAGAAAAGTTTAATCTATGAGCCTTGATGTTTCTCTAATGAATGGAGGCTTAGAATGTGGTTTCCATTGTGTATGATGAAGCCCTAACCCATTTATATAGGGAGCAAATGAAATATAGTCGTTATAGACAAAAAGTGAGCAAAACTGCTATTATAGTCGACTGTATTCTCAATGCAGTCGACTGTATCCCCTTAAAAATAGCCGTTGGAGCTGAATTTTGACCAATGCAGTTGACTGTATTCAAATACAGTCGACTGTATTATCCTACTGCCTATCGACTGCCTCACGGAACCCCTTTTCCTATTTTGGGCATAACTTTCTCTAGAAAAATCTGATTGAGGTGCTGTTTTTTGCATTAGAAAGCTAATGAAAAGTTTTATCAAGATATGAAAAGATTAGCACCAAAATAGTTTTTGAGAAAATCTGAGTGAGCTCCAAAGTTCACTCATTTTCAAGAACCACACTTGTGTGAAAGGTTATGAACTCACATGCAATGCACAAGGTGTCCTAAGGTCTTTTTAGGTCATAGTCATCAATCCAAGCATCAAACCAAGACTAGTTACATAATAGTAAAGATCAATCATAATCGTAGTAACTTAGCCTTTGCATTCTTTCTTACTCTTTGACATAGTACTTGATGAAGCTTCCATAGAATGTCCACTATAACTTTAAGCTTCTTTGGCTTCAATCCATTTATCCAACTTCTTAAATGTGTCTTCATGAGTGTCATGTATATATCTACTAAGAATCCACTCAAAGCACACATTAGAACATAATCAATGTGTAGTTATCATCAAAACAAGATGTAAGCCTAGGTTATCCAACCATAGGGCTAACAGATATTTTGCTCGAAAACCCTATCTAGATATTGAAGTCAAGCGCTAGGAGGCAAATTTTGTTAAAAATAACAATAGCATCGAAATGCTATGAAATTTTAGACACTCCAAATGTATTAACTAGATAAGGTCCCCATAAAAGTTTTCAAATAAAAATAAGATGATTTCATATATTTGAAAATTCGAGAACCCCATTTCATGGATAAAATTTTTTGACATTCTTCATGGACACAGAAAAATCTCAGAAATTTCCAAATTGTTGATCTTTTAAAAATAATAGGGGTTTCTCTTTTGTGTTATGCCGAAGTCAGATTCAAAACTATTTTTCAAAAATAAACTTGGAAAAGGTTTAATAGTCCCTGATCTTTAGTGACAATAACAGTCACTATTCACTAACTTACAGATCAAACTAACATACTTCCTTAACTCCCATACACGCACTTGCGTTTCTTGATTCATGCAAACCGAAAAACTATACATGCATTACCTTAAACATTACACATTTCACTCCCCACTCTTCACACACTCCACACCTCAAATAAGACATTCTAATTCACCTCAGACACGCGTGCACATGCGCGCGCGCGCGCACACACACACACACTTTTCTTTCCCTCACACACACATGCACATTAAGTTTACACACACATACACACACAATTCACCCTTTAATTTCACTCCATGCACTCTTAATCCATTACCCCACCCCCAACGCACCTTAAAATTTACACACACGTACTCTACACGTAGTAGCAGCACAGGCTCGTGCGCCCACAGACACACATACTGTACAACCTCTGCACATACTAATTCCACACCTTTACACACTGTAATTCCTCACATTTTCCACCAATTTAATCCCAAAAGCGAACTTAACATGGAAATGAATTATAATTTAATCCAATTCGGCTATGATTCACCACATGCACACACCAAGAGCATACACTAAAAGCTAATTTTTACCTGACTTCTCAGTTCACAAATAACCCTATGTTTCTAGCGTCTTTTTCCTCTCTCTCCCTTCTGTAACTTCTCAATTGAAGCCTTTTGCAAATTCTCTCTGGATTCTCCTTAATTCTATGTCAAATAGCTACTCCTTAAATACCCCTTCAAGCTAACTCATCTCCCACTTAGCTCCAAATGCACACACTCCACCTTTTGAAAATTTGAGGTGTCATTCCCTTATGTTTGTGGCTGTCTTTAGCAGCCACAAAACCACGAAAACTTTTTTTTTAATCAAGGATCTTACGTTTCCTTACATTAAAAGAATGTAAATGACACTCCTTAGTATTTTTATACTAACACTTAACCAATTAAAGGTTGACTTAATAGCGTAAAAATATTTGTATGTAATGAGTAGACATATATCTAGCCATGGCATCTGTAATGCGGGTAATGTAATTTGGGTCAAAATATTCCTCCAGGATCGCGCTCTCCATGTCTGCACAATAGAGAATGATCTAAGCATGGCACGTGTAGGCAAGTTGGGGTTGCATACATGTAACATCCCGGAATTTACGGGAATGTTAGACAATCGATCGATCAATCACTAAACAATATTATCCTCAAAACTTAACCAAATAATACGAAAAATTTCAGAGCAACTAAACATCCAACAAGGTATTTTCTCTTAGTGTACAATCATATCTGGAACTAATTTAAACTTGAATAATAAACTATCAAAGGTTCACCCACACAAGGGTTCTAAAGAGAAACATTAACTTAACTCGCTCGCTCGCTCGCTAGCCTCAAGTCCAATTTCAAGAATTCTAACGCTGGTTACTACCTGCAGAAAGGAAGTCAAAGGGGAGTGAGCTTTAGATAGCCCAGTAAGGTCGATCAAATATTTAAAAACAGTTTAAAAACGATTCGGACGATTTCATATTTAAACCAAATAATAACTTTTTAAGACTGAAAAACAGAATGATTCAAATGATTTTTAATATACAATCAATGATAATTTCAAGACGGTTTTCAAAGAAAATCACATCATTTAATGTAAACATAGGGAAGAGTATCAGCTTAGTTCCCTTAAATTAATAACTATTTTTAAAATAGTTAAAGTGCAGTAAAACATAAATAGGAAACGTTGAACATGAGCAGTACAGAAGCAAAGTCACCCCGGCAGTGCTCGATCGCTTTACATATGCATATGTACACTGACTAGTCCATCTAGGTACTAGTTAAACCCATCCGACAGACCATCCTTATAACGCCAACAATACAGACCATCCTTATGGCCCCCAAGTTACTAACTCATGTCAACGTTGAGAAGGATTAAACTACAATTGAAATTGCTTTTCGATTATTGAATTCAATAAACAGATGAGCATGAAAAGAGATAAGTACAACTCAAAATATGTATTTTATGATGGTCAGATCAATAAACATATGAGAATGAAACATGAATTCCAAACGATCGCTATCAGGCTCAAATTAGGGTTTCATGGACAGTTTCAAAAACATCTTTTATACCAAACATAAAATCGAATCAATGTAGTTTGTAAGACTACTCTATAAGCATTTGAAAAATAGAGTAACGAAATAGTGTTCGGACAAAAAATCCTTACCTCGGTCCAAGCTATGCGATGCTACCAATCTTGATCAATATTTTCTGAATAAACCTAGATTGACAATTTATTTGTTAGAACATAATTTATGTCAAATACGCTATAAACCCTAATATCAATTGCAATGCGTATCCACTCTCTCCGAAATCGCACAATCAAAACGGTTCTTGCACACGGCCAACCTAACCGAAAAATCCTATACACTCCTTAACATGTACCGACACTCTAGAATTTATAAATAATTTATACTAAAACACTTTTATAACTTAAAACATTATTAAAAGTCAAAATATGAATTTTCTGAATTTTGAATATTTTCAAATTTAAAATAATTTCCTTAAATACAATAAAAACCCATAAATTCCCAAAATTGCTTCTAGCTGAAAATAAAGTTCCACAATTTTTATAACAGCTTTAAAATATGTGTAAAAATTATATAAATTTAAATCAAAATTAAAAGGCATTAAAACTATTTTTAAATTATTCATTTTGCTAAAAACAATGCGATATGGGAACCATAGCAGATCAATCCCAAAAATCAACAAACTTTTACTGAGTCTTTATTATAGTATAAAAACATTATTATAATTTTTCCCAAAACATTTTCAGGGTTTAAGGACTCCAAAATAATTTTCCAAATCTGAAAGTATAGAAAATACTATAAATTCATACAATCTCAGAAAATTATAAAAGTTTTCCAAAAATTCTAATATAGTCTATCGTATTATACTGTTAAGTTTCACGTGCTACTGATAACCGTACATTAGTTTACACACCTGTCGAACTTAACGCCAACCCAATTTTCCGCTCCAAACTTCTCTTCATCTTCTTCTTCTCTTTACTTTCTACCCACAGTCAGTACCCAGCATACTCATTCACGGCGGTTATGTAGTTTCCTCCTCCTCCATTACATCCACTCAACACACAACCCACACACATGCACTCATATTACATACACCCCCACACACACATTCACTCATGAGCCTCACATGTACACGCATCACTCCTCATACACAATTATACACCCACCCAAATATCAAACACACACCTACTGAAGAATGGACCAAGCTTCTCAAATGAAAATTCATATGCAACCAAGGTTAAATTCTGATAAAGAACCAAAAAATGGAGTCCACCTCAAAATGATTTGCTTCAACTTGAAAACAACAAAAACCCATCTTCACGTGTGAACTAGCAGAAGAAGAAAAATTACCCAGCTGTTGTACTGTGTCCCCTCTTCCTCTCTCATTATACACAGCACGACTCACAATACCCAGCACACACAAGCACACCCACACGAGCACTCACAGAACAATTACGCTCCTTCGCAACGCCACTTGCTTCCCCAAACACATACACATACATATAATGCATATACCCAAATATGCACAACACACAATCACCACTTCCACCTTCTCGGTCACATATACACACAAAACACCATCACCAATACTCACTGCATAACACCAAATACGTAGGAAACTCACGGCATATTTCTCTCTTCTCACCGCTCCCTCACGCAGCCCCTCTTCACCAGTTCCATAAAAATTTTCATGACTTTATCTACCTAAAATAATGCTCTTCTTAGTGACCCATTTTGGAACTGCTCCACCCACTATCGTCTCTCTCTCTTTTCTTCAGCACATCCACTTCAAAAGTTCAGTTACAGTCACACCACAACATGCATCACTTCACTCCTACGGCAGCTATGGCTGCATCTAAACCCAAATTCACAGCCATAAAACTCACACACTCACGTATACATGCATGCAACGCACACTCACGGCTGCTCTCTAAACCCAGATCCCTTCTCCTCATTAAATCATATCAAGTAAACTAGAGGCAAAATAGGGTTAGAAACGTACCGAAAAAATCCTGATCGCCGAAAGAATTTCTTCTCTTTCCCTCTCTCTCTCGGTCGAGCTTCAAAAAAATGGAAGAGAGCCTGGGACAGCTGCTCTCTCTTACCCTCTCCTGCAGATTCACTTCTTCCCTTTTCTCTTTTTCTCTCTTTTGCTCTCTTGATCCCTCTCTGCAGCAAATCCGAAGAAGAGAAGAACTGCGGAGAACGGCTGCCCTATAGTATAAGATATAAAACCCTAAATGGACAATTACTAAAAAACCCTTCCAAGTTTCGTTAGTTTTTCAAAGTTACCCAAAATATTTTATTGTTTTAAAAAGGGTCCAACATAATTAGTTACAATTTTAATATGTTAAGAAGTTTTTAATGGGTTGTTATATAACGTCGCTTTGTTAACTGCCGCTAAAAGTGGCTACATAAAAATATCAACGCTAACTATAAAAAATATATTCGCCACTAAAATTTCTAATTAAATCCAAAAATATCGGGGTGTTACAATACACCCCTTTTCTTCGGATACACCACCCTAGGGGTATCCAGCGCACCATAACTTCAATGCATTATCACTCCTATCTGAAGAACCTAGTGGTTTAATGGAAGCACGCTTAGACAACAACATCGTAGCAAATGCGGCTTACAAAACAAACAAGACATGATATAAAGACTTAATGCATGATCAACTAATAAGCAATGAAGACATCCAAAATTCAAAGACAAATTTTATTTAGAACTTATATCAGCATTCCTTGAAACCTAGGAAACAAGCTCTTCGACAGTATGTTCTTCATCTTTATCCTCTCTCCTCTTGTGGGTCCTCTGATATGATAGAGCAAGCACCTCATCCTCATCTGTAAGTGGATTTTCAATCACAATCTGGTATATAAAAACATCGTGAGGCAATAACCTCAGGTGTGAGTAGGATCTTGGTTGGATTTCTTTACACTCACACTCTTACTTTTCACCCCCCCCCCCCCTCTAATTTGGGTCAGTTATCTATTTGTCAATAAGTTGTGCCCGCAATTTAGATTCAATTGATGCACCTACCGATAACATCTCCTACCCTCTTTCACGTGCATTGTATAGCCATCTGTACGATAATTGTTTGCTATGTAAGGAAAGAAAGCCTCTCGCCCTATAGCCTCTTGCTTCGGTAATGAAAACTCAAAGTCCTCATGCCATTATAAGAATGAGACAATTAGTTATTAACTCTATAGAACACATTATACAAAATATTAACTTTTAAAATTATCATACCTGAATCTCCTGCCATAACCCTTCTCTCTTACTGAAATCTCATTCCTTCCAGTACAGTATGGGTCCAAAAATCAACCTTTCACAGTAACACTGAGTTTTCTTGTGGTCGCATGCTCGACAAAGCTAACAAAAAATATTAATAAAATGAAATAAGTGCATCATAGTTATTTTCATAATCTATTATAGTTCAAGTGCAAGGGTAAATAATACTAACACGCCTCCTAGCGTAATAGTAGCTCTTTGTTTCCTCTGGGGATCTAAAAGCACGCCACATATGGGTCCACAACCTTGACGAGATGCTACAAAGTAAAGTATAGATCGTTTGAAACATAAGTGAAAATTAATAGGCAAGTGCAAGCTAATAATTATACCTAATGTCGAGGGTAATGATGACTAGAAGGCTGGGGCTACTGGATGCTGATCGTAACCTCCTGAACAACTGGCTCCAGCAATCGGTGCAAATGCAGCTCGTACATTCTTTAGTGTGAAATGGAGGAAGGAATAAGATAGTATTGTTGCTATGGAGTAATCAAGTACAAGACAATAGGAAAATAGGTGTGCACCATTAGAAAACTAGTTTAATATTATGGTCACGTACTACAAGTTATACAAGTCAAGATTATAAGGCAATCATCGTTACTAGAAGACAACCCAATATCTTCATCATCATCATCATCATCATCGCTAACTTCATCTTATGATACATCCTTTATATCTTAGGATTCATCATCATCAGCTCAAGAGTCATCCTTATCATCTTCAGTATTTTCTACATCTTTCGCCTCATCATCTCAACTTCTTCTCCTAGATGCTCTGTTGCTTGAAGAGGAAGATTAATCCTCATTATTCACTAAAACGGGTAACAATACAGGTGCTTGGTCAACTTGATAGGTGTTTATCTCCCTGTCATATGCAATTGGACTTACAACTGTAAACCCAATGAGTTAGGATTTAAGACATCTTTTGTATTGAACAGTTGTGAAGCTTGACTAGAAAAAGCAAATAGTTCATCTAACTCAAGTCTTGATGCAATATTGGCATCTACAATCCCTTGTGAGCTAACACACATTCGTCTTCAATTTTGGCTATTGAGATATGGTAGCTCAACGATCTCATCAACCTCACCATAAAAATTCAAGCAATTATCATTATTACAGTGACTGTTGACCAAGACTCCACTATTTTGGGTTTGTTTAGTTCGATCATGATCTTTTTGTGTTAAACCTAGACCTATTGACAATAAAGCCTACATGACAAGTATCTTGTTTACTAGGGTCTTGAGCAAATACTTTGAAGCGAGTGTTAATTGGTTCATTGTCCAACTGAACCTATTATAAAAGACATGAAGAAATAAAGATATATCAACATACTAAACTAATCACATCACTATAATATAGCTTGGTTTCATACCTACTTATTTTTTGAATCACTTAACAATTGCAATTTTCGATAACATTCAAGTCCTTAAGGATTTGAGATTTGTTGTTCCACATTAAACTCACTGAAAATCAATATAAGCAACTAAACTCTCACTCATTTTCAAGTATTTGCAATATATGAAGACAACTTACTCAACAAGAGATGCAAATTCTTCACAGTTTAGAATGGTGTATACTGTAGCAGCTTTATACTCTTCATTACTTAGCCAGGGAGTATAGGTTCATGTGAATGGACTACCCGAATATTTGTATACTGATAAATGTCCTTCTAAATTTTTGCTGTCTTTGGCCTCATTTTGACCTGGTCGATTTAATATTCAGCAATTGAGCCCTCAATACGAGCTTTCTTATGGACTTTTATCTTCAAATGAAACATGAACCTAGTAACTTATAAAAGTTAACCCAAATTGATAAAGATGATTAGGGTTTGAATTTCGTTACATAACAACAAGAGATTAAAAAATTAGCTCTCAAATGGATACATCCACTGATTTTGCATAGGTCCACCCATTTTAGCTTCATATAACAAGTGAACAGGCAAATGCTCCGTTGACTCAAAGAAGAACTAGAAAGATTTTTTCAAGCTTGTAAATTGTTACTGCAGTGTTTTCTCAAGCACCTCCATATTACTTAACAATATCTTGGAAAAAAACTAAGAATTCTGTCAAAATCTAACATACTGCCTTTGGCAACAATTACTCAAAGCCAATAGGATTGAATCTTTTCATAAATACGTGGAAGTCGCGACTCTTCATCCCTTGAAACTTATACTTTTGAAACATTATAGCAACGAGGTACATAGGATGCATACCCATTAGAAAACTTCAAAATCTTAACCCACTGACACATCACTTGTACTAGCTTCTTGCCATGCAGTATGTTGCTCTTGGTAGTATCATCTTACCGCTGACTTGCACATGATGCAATTCACATTACGCACCCAACCTTTGTGGATCTTTTGTTGCTTTTAGGTGGTCTTTTAATTTCCCTTTATATTCATCACTGTGTTGAACACATTATCAAAAAAATTCTTCTCAATGTGCATAACATGCACCTTGTTTCATATAATAAGCATCCTCAAATAACTTGACTCCCAAAAAGTACATTATTTACTCTATTTTTCTCTTTCCCAAATTTTGGAATCTTATAATTTGCCGCACTTTTTCATATAGTACGCCAGTATTAAGTGCTTGTAGGTGTGAAAGAACTTCATCACTAGATGGATAGTGTAGTGTGACAACTTCATGATCTATTGTCCCATCAGATTTATCCCTCTCTTCACAAAATTGATGATTTGGTGCCAACAACCTACGATGACATCCGAACCACGAATCCCTTCTGCCATGCTTTAGCGAAAATCGGTGTCCATACCCATACAAGCAAGACATGCTAACTTTCCATGTTTGCTCTAGCCACATGTCATTTCCAATGTGAAAAAGTCATAAGAAATCCACACCAAGCAGCCCTTATTTAATATTTTAGTTAAGAGATGCATCATAAGTTTCAACTCCACAATGTCATAGCACTTCGAGCTCTTCAATCAACGGCCCTAAATACAAATCGATGTCTTTACCAGGACTCTTCGGTGCCAGACTAAGCAATGACAAATACAAGTAAAGCTTTTTATGCATAATCCAGGGGGAAGGTTATACATGACAATGATGTGTGCTAGACTATCCGAATGATTAAACCCACCAGTTGTGAAACTGAGTCTAACATTCCGAACTTCCTGACCAAAGGTTGGATGCCTACAGCCAAAGTCCTTCCAAGCCTCTCCATCAGTAGGGTGTGTCATCACATATGCATCCTTGATATAAGTGTCACTTTGGGCCCCATATGCTCAATTGCATTAAAAGATTACTATAACCTCTAAAACCGTGGTGTAACAAAAAAAATATCGCAATACCTTCCTTGATATGTTTTTCTTTTTCCCTTGATCCGACTTGTACCTTGGATGATCAGAGACTGGACACTTTGTTAAATTCTTATTCTCTTTTTAGAATAATACAAAACATTATTGCAATCATCTACCTTTTCATAGCCCAAGTGAAATTTCATCATCTTTTTGGCATCGTAATATGACCCTGATAGTTTCTCTCTCTACAGCAAAATTTTCTTGATAAACATCAAAATGTCGTTAAATTCATTCTCACTCATCTCGTTTCTCAATTTCAACTGTAATGACCTACTAATGGAAGACAACCTCATGCGCTTCTTGATTTCATCCCACAATGGCTCCTCAATCGTCTCTTAATAAATCATAAAACCAATGAGCATGCTCATTGGGCTCTTGTACATGATCATCATTGCGGTAGTCACCACAGTCAACATAAGCATGCAAAGCATCTATAACTATATCTCGATAGTCATACTGTGCCTCCATGCTAGCTTAAGATTGACTAGCAGTGTTGGATGACAATACTATTATTTTTTCATGTTCAGTCCAACTTGTGTATCCAGTGATAAAATCATATCAGACTCCTTTTCTCTAATACAACAAATCATGTTTATATGCAAACATCTTATCTTTTTAATGTCAACATATACAACATGAGAATAAGCAAACTTGTGAAATTCATCGACCCGATCTTCTGAATCATCATCATTTTCCTTTTTCATCCAACTTCTTAACCGACATGGTCACCAGTATTGCTACAAAACACCTTAAATTAAAACAAATAATCAGCTGGGGTTGATATTGAAATGAATGCAATGCATGTGAGAACACTGTCTATACCCCATACATTCTCTAATAGGTAGTGATTGTAACACCCGGCACTTTTGGAGCGTTATACCATCATTCGATCGATTACTTAATCATTCAATCACCACAATTCGATAAGAAAAGCCCCAATGTATATCAAAGCTTTTATAATAATTCACACTCTCAATGAAATTGTTCTTAAATGAAAAGACCAAAATTAATGTGCTCGATTAATTAAGCTTACAGAATGGTTCCCTCGCAAGGGCTTAAACAAACAAAATATTAATAATCTAAACCAGGCTCTAACCACTCCAAGAAATCTACCGATGGTTATTACCTGCAGAAAGGATTAGAAAAAAGGGATGAGCTTTTGAGATCTCTGTAAGGTCGTTCGAATTTCAATAGAGGTAACAAACGATTTACTGATTTTATTTCATTGATGATATGGGAAGCAATTCAACTCAATCCCTTAAATAAGATATCAATAAAAGCAATTTTGAATACACTGTAAACGATGGAGATGATATTAAATATGACTAAATTTGCAAAGCCGCACATAAAGTGCAGGGTAACACTTAGAAAAGCCACATTGGCAGTGCTCAATAACAATGTAATTACATATGCATATGTACATTAGCTAGACCATTAAGGTACTAGTGTTTCCTTTAATAACAAACCATCCTTACATCACCCTCCATACACATTATCCTTATAAGTCCTCAATACACTAACTCATGTTAATATACAAAGTACAATAATCTCTAATTCAGTGTATAAATCGATGCTCAATGAGTAACAAATTATGAACATCAATAAGGATTTTTAACGAACGATTAAGTCTCAAAGCAAGGGTTTAAAGGCAATAAAATATTATTGTATCAATATAACATAGTCCAAAGAAATAGCAGTAGCAAATTAAAATAAAGTACATGAAATCAATTTTGAAGAATTAGGTTTTGGATAGGAATCCTTTACTTCAATTCAAGTTATGCATGTTGCTAAGCAACCTCGTTCAGATCCTTTGATTTGACCTATATTGGCAAACTATTTATCAGGATATGATCTACGCTATGATGTTATAAACTCAGTATTAATATCCTAGACAGTTCTCATCCTAACTTTCGAAATAAGCTAACTACAAGCGGTTCATTTATGGAAAATAGAGATTTCTCAAAAATAGAAAAACATATACATTGTGTGTACACTAGATAGAAAGAATGGTCACACATTTCCTCTATACCAGAATCATGTGCAATGCTTGCTTCCTACATTTGCGCAAAAGAACTACCTAATTTGTTCCAAGCTTCTCTTGAACGAAACAATAATATACGCGCCCGTCTCCACTTCTACAAAAACTCACATAGAGTAAATGTAATACCCCGCACCCACGCCTAGAGTACGGTTTATGGTGAACCTTATAATTTTAGTTATTTCTGTAGGGACAGGTGTGAAAATATACACTAATTGGGGTCTTTTACGACAATTATCACTAACGGTATTGATTGTGACCTTTAGCAACCATTAATAATACTTTTAAGCTCGCAAGTTAATGAGGTGGAAAGAATGTAATGTCCTGAACGTTTCATTGGTAGATTAAATTTTTATTTTTAACCTTAATCTAAGACTATTGTCGCTTTTTAAAAGGAATGTGGGTGAGATATGAACACTATCCAAGTGTGGAGGGTCTTTAGAATTATTTCAACGTAGGGAAACCATATATAAAGGAAGTCTTAAGAGGGCAACAGTCCTAGCAGATTTGTCAGCCCTCGTTTCACTTGAAAAAAAAGAGAGAGAAGGGAGGGAAAAACCAAGCTAGGGCAAGGAACAATTCAAGGTAATGAAATTCCAAAACTCTTTCTTTAATTTATCCATGAATTTGGATGTTATATATGTTTTTGTTGTGAAATTGGTAGCTTTCGTGGGTGTGTTTGAGAAGAAGGCTGGTATAGAGCAGCATAAGAGTTAGTTAGGGTTTTGGTCATATCTCTTTGATTTCAAATCCAATTGAGCTGATTTTACACTTTCTGAAAACCTTATTGTCTCGTCTTCAATTTTGTAGTTTTCTTAGAATCCCACGTTTTCACATTGAAAAACGACCTTAAAGTCAATTCACTTTAGAAGTCGAGAACTTTTGGGATCTGGCAGCCACTTCGATTTATCATATAAAATTAATTACACATGGGATTTTTGTGAAATTTATATTTCTAAAAACCTTCGAACGTCCTCCTCAATTTCGTGCATTTGAGTTTTCTGAGATCCATAGTATTTCAACTCCAAAATAATTATTTAACAAAACTGGTCCGGACAAAGATGTGTTGTTTTAATCAGCCACTTTGATTTATTATAGATAAGTCACCACTCATTGGATTTTTGTGAACCTTATATTTCTAAAAACTTACAAAATTCTAATTTAACTTTGTAGATATTCATTGTTTTCAGCCTCAAAATGGTCAATCTACAAAACCAGCATCATAATTTAACTTTGTAGAGATTACCTATGGAGTTCGCTGCCTTGAGATCAAAGTGTTCAACAGGTAGCCAAATTGTTCTCTTTCAGTTGCAGTATTTTTTTTCTTTTCGTAATTCTCTTTCAGTTGGGTTTCAATTTTGGGTACTGGGGATGGTGTGATTTTGTAGGTTGACCAAATTTGTTCTAAATGCTGATTTATTTTGCTTTAATTTTTATAGTTCATGTCTCTCTGGCTTGAAGAAAATCAAAATTTCTACTACTGTGCACCTAATTTGGTATAGTTGGTCGGAGAAAAAAACCTAAAAAGTACTCCAATAATCGTTTATCTTATAATTGTTGGAATATTTTAATAAAAATGTACATTATAGATTATGTTTATATTGCAATTTATGGCTATATGTATTTACTTACATGTAAATTATAAAATGAGTTACAAATGCAATAATGAGTACCATTAACCATATTGATTTATGGTGTACATAATATGGTTCATTATTTGACATTATAAATCAAGAACCACGCTTTAGATAAAATCATTTCATGCACTACGAGAACACCAAAAAATCCAAGAAAGTTAACATCGTAGACATTGCAAAAATATCTAGGATTACAGTTTTGCACATGACCAAAATCATAGCGAAAGTGGATTTTAAAAATAAGAATTTGGACTGCTGGAAAAATGATGGTCTTTAGCGACACTTTTCATCCTCAACCTCAAGAATTCTCATCCCCTACCACCTGCACATACATTTATACCCATTTGCTCGAAACATACCATGCACACGCCTCTCCGCTCAACCAACCCACTAAACTAGTTAAACATACAAATTAAGTTACATGCACACACTTTCACCAACACACTGATATTCACCAACACACACCCCACACACCCACACACCCACAGCTACGCATACATGTCACACACTGTAACATACACACACCAAAACACACTGATTTACACACAGAAACTCGCTTGCACACACTGGTTTTCACAAATTTTTTACACATACACATGCACATTTCGCACACACCCCATTACAAGAAAAAAGGCTTTTAGCGACGGAAAAATCCGTCGCTAACAGCCTAAAATCCGTCGCTAAATGTTTTAGCGACAGATTTACAGTCACTAAAAGTCCCTTGATAAAAGCCCGTTACTAATAGTATGGAGACAGAATTTTCAAATCCGTCGTGTAATATTTAAGTTTTTGCGCCGGTTTTATTTATTAATTAGCGACGGAATATCCATCTCTAATTATATTTTAAGTATTTTAATTTAATTTCTTTTTTTGTTAAATTAGCGAAGGAATAAATTTTTTAGCAACGGAATATTCTCTCCCTAAATGTCTTATTTAGCGACGGAATAATCCGTCGTTAAAAAATCGATACTGATAAAAAAATTTAGCGACGGAAATAATCCGTCGCCAAAAGTCAAAATTTTTTAAAAATATTTATTTTTATTTTTCTAATGCCCAAACCTATAATAAAAAAATCAATCCTCAACAACAACGCGCAATAATCAATACACAAAGAAATATGTATAATTAATCATAAAAAAGACTCATTATGTACAAGCTGGGAACCGGATACAGCCGGTTGGGGGAGGGGAGAAGAGTACAAGCCTGGCGCGAGGGCTGGGGGGAAGCTGGGACCGGGCACGAGAAGGGGCTCATCAGGGGTTGTCGAGTCCCGGATCTGGATCCTGCTGATTCGGGGCAAGCTCGGCATGTCCAGTTGCGGTACCCTGCTGATCCTGCTCCCTGATGATCCTCAACACCACTGTAGCAATGCGCATGATCTCCTCGTCGTCCAATGGATGCCGAAGAGCCAGTGTCTGTGGAGGGGCAGCGGGGGGTAAGGACGCTCCTATCACGACACGAGCAGTCCAACTAGGCAGGCCGCGTATGCGGCCTTTCGGCCGATTGACAACCTCCGGTGGCTGTCCAGACTGCTCATCGGACCCCCTAAGCTGTAACGCCCCCGAAATCCGGAGCTTCTCCGCCCCGAACTCCCGGGTCGTTAACCTACTGGATCACATCAACCTGTCAAATCCCGTTCACTAACACATACTTTCAAAACAGTCAATCCGATATCAACTCAAACTCTTCACATTCGGTGTTATAAAACTGCTCAAACTTGAACTATTAAGATCTAGGTTCTTTACAAACTCAGGTTCTTATAGAATGAGTTGACAAAACTGACCCACGCAGGGGTCTCCCTACACAGTAGCGATGGGCTCATCGGAATCTCACACAGACTCTAACACATTCCCGAACTTGCTACATTTGATCATCACCTGCAGAAGGGAGCCAAAAGGATGGTGAGCTTTTGAGAGCTCAGTAAGGTCGAACAAGGACTCCAAAAGAATCACAAACGATTTCAAAGAATCCAACTGACAAAAATTTCCAGAATACTTCAGATGGTCAAAAACTCAATGACTTCCAAAAGGATCAAAAACTCATCAGAAATAATTACCAAAATAAACCAGAACAAACACGACGGATTCCAAAATAATCAACAATTGATCATTTCTAGAGTCATCATTTTCCAAAATACAATGAAGATTTTCCAAAGGATTTCAACAGAAGCACAAATCATTTTAGATAATACTTTTTAGATATTTCTGTAACAGTTACGGCGGTATACAAAGCAGATAAAATAAAAAATCAACGTTGATCCTGGGAGATTGCAATGCCATTCCGGCAAAGCACAGAAGTGTACACATGCATGATGTACCAGAATAATTACTAGTCCACTTGGGTACTAGCCTGCATTCCATGTAGGATTCAGACCAGCCTTATAACGCCCGCCTCAGAACAGAACAGATAACCCAGGTCAACACAGAAAAATTAACAATATCAGTGAGCTTTAACATAAGCTCAATCACCAAAATCAATTTGGATCCCAATAACAATAATCATACTGACATAAGTCAGAATTTAGAATTTTCAGAAGAAACCAGAATTTTCAGAAGAAAATCACATATAAACAACAAAGATGATTGCGAATAGATATCAGATGTGGACATAATAATTCAGAAGAATGGATATAGACAATGATCAACTTTGCTCAGCATGCAATACATGCGAACATCACAAGAGTTCCAAATCATCGAGTTAGGTTCAATATTAGGGTTTTCTGGGCAATAACATGCTGATATCAATGCATACTTCAGAGTTCGACATTAGTCATTAGTAATTCAAAATAGTACTTAGAAGTACGAGTTACCAAATAAGGGTTCGGACGGAAGTCCTTACCCAAGGTTCAGATAGAATCCCTTACCTGGATCCGCAGCTAAATTATCCTAACCGGAAGTCTTTAGCTTTAACCTAAACGGAATAATCAAACCATTAGAATACAACCTACAGACACAAAAGTATAACATAATACGAACTCACACATGCTCCCAAAATGAACCTCCCCTCACCGGGTATGTAAAATTACCGAAACGCCCCTAGGGTGTAAAATTACCAAAATGCCCCTCTCGGACTTAAATTACCAAAATGGCCTTCCCGTAAGTAGAATCACTGAAATAAGCTTTCCATACGTAAATTTATGCAAAAATACCTTTCTTAGGTCAAATTACCAAAATACCCTTTCGGGGTGGCAAATTACCAAAATACCCCCGTTACACTTTAATTCTCAAAATGACTTTTCCATAAGCGAAGTCACTGAAATAATCTTATTGTATGAAAATTTACTTCAAAATACCTCTTATAGGTAAAATTATCAAAATACCCCTTCGGGGTGGTAAATTACCAAAACACCCCTGGGGATTTTCGGCACCGAAAAAATCTCAAAGATATCTTAAACCGCTATTTTAAGTATCCTGATGTCATTTATGGACTAAAAAGTATTTTAAAAAAGTTTTGCCAGAAAATCCTGAACCGATGTCCGGACCGAGCGCCAAAAGGTCAGTTCTGCAAAAAATACCTATTGGCCTCAGAATGGCACGAAATTTTATAATATGAATCATATCAGTAAAATAATATTTCCCTAAAATTTTCAAATCAAAACAGCTTGGTTTGCTATGCTAAATAATCTGATAAAGCTCTTTAATTGGTGCTCCAATTTAGCACTCTTCGCGGACTCCAAAAATTCCCAAAATTTTCCAGAGTGTGTGAAAATATTGGGGGTTACTGTTTTGTACTTTGTCTAATTTTGAACCAAAATATTTATAAAAATTTGAGGAAAAAACTGCCTAAAGTAATTTCTTGCATTAGCGACAATTACGTCTTCTGTTCAAATCATCACACATACTAACACACCTTGGCCACACACACTCATCTTCTTCCTCCTTCAGCCGTCACATGCACCTGGGCATATTCCTCCTTCAATCCCACTTAAATCTCTCATTCTTTCTCACTTTTAATCACTAAATCGCATAGAAATTTACATCTTAATGCCCTAAATCCATTCAATTTATACAATTATACACAATCAAACCCTCAAAATTCGAACCAACTTCTCACACCGAAGAACACCTCTGAAAACTCACACCCATACACACGGATCACTGCGAAATCATGAGATCTTCATCACTTTCTCTTCCTTTTTCATTTTAAGTTCATGTCGTACACAATTTATCACGATTTCGTTTCAATTTCCATCCCTAATTACCATGTTTAATTGAGACCCACACATATATACATGTATATGCAAGATACATTCGAAATTCTCAATTCAATTCCCCCAATTTCAAAATTTAAAGATCAATATCAGACCCCGAAAATTTTGAGATTCTTTCTTTCTCCCTTTCCCCTCTTCTTTCTTCCTTTCTTCTTTTCTTCTCCTTCTTTTTTTTCCCCTTTTTTTCCTCCTTGGCCGAAGCTGGTTTTTCTTCTCTGTTTTGTCTTGGTTCTTCTTCCTTTCCCGAAAGGGAAAGGTTTCCCTTTTTGGTTATTTTTTTTGACTTATCCATCCATTTGTTTATAATATAATGACATTAGTCATTACATGACCAAGCAGGAGGTGGCCTTGCCTTATACTCCATCTTCCGAAATTTGACACAAAATGCATACTTTCAAGAATTGCAAATTAACCCCTCAAGTTTGCAAAATTACAAAAAATATCCCTAAAATTTCAAAATTTACATTTTTGTCCCAAAATTCTTTTAAGCTTCCACAAGCTTCTATTACCCAAGTATTGCTCAAAATTAGCGCCCGTTTATTTTTTGGGTCACGGATGACTATTTTAAACAGCTCCCGAAGTTCAGGATATTACATAAGCAGTTCATACAAGGCATGCAAAAATAGTGATATAAAGATATGTTAGAACATTAATCAACGCACCAGACACTGAGGATAGAAAGACAAAAAATTAACAACTTAAATAAATTGACTCACATCGATCCGCCAGGCAATATCTGAAATATAGTCACCTGCCTGGTGCGCCTCGTCCTTGTCCTTCTTCCGCACATCGTGTGGCATCGACCCTCCCGTGTGGGTCAGATCTTTGTTCTGTCTGTTCTCAGCCCCGTTCTTACTCTTGGCGTCCCAACCTGGATCCGCAGCCCACCGATCTATCATCGCCGTCCATACAGTCGGAGATATCCAATGTGGGGGATATCTCGTCATCTCCGTCATCGGGGCACCCTCGGGCAGCATCTTCTTCGCCTGGTCCCTTGCGTCGTGGAGCCATCGGAGGTAATCCTTGCAGATGTAAGCAAAGAAGGCCTGCTGCTCAGGCGAGTCAAACGTGAACCCCTCCTGTAAGGCATTCAATAACACAAATTAACTACAAAAAACAAACTCTAATTAAACAAATACTATCGCTGAAAAAAAATACTTCACCGTACCAGCCACTTCTCCCATAGGGACTCCCTCGCAGCGACATCTCAGTCCTTCCTATACAGGCGTGGCTCGAAGAATCGACCCTTCACAAGAACGCCGATCTTTGTCCTCGCCTGATTCTCCATGATCCTGCCAAAGAAGTAAATAAATTAATTAATACAGTTCAAATATAAATTAACACCCCAAAATTTTAAATATAAGGCATGATGTGATATTTTTTTTACTTACAGGCCCTCCTGGGTGAGCGTAACTCTCTGTTTACGCTAGGGGTCGATGCGTACTCTGCGTGTGGGACCACAGCCTCGTCGAGATCCTACAAAACACCAACATTAATACAGTTCAAATATACTTTAAATATAAGGCTAGTGAAAATGTACTAAACACCATTATCAACTATACCTGTGGTAGAACCCACGGAAGAAGGAGAATCAACGCGCATGTGGGATGAATCTGCGTCGGGCTGCGGTGACGGCAATGGTTGGGGCGACGGCGACGGCTGGGGCTGGAGCTGGCGCTGGGGCGGCTGGGGCTGGGGCTAGAGTTGGGGCCCTATCTGCTGTACGCGATTACTCATAGCTCAACCCAAGTTTCCTCATCATCTTCTTCGCGTCATAGTACGACGGCGGTAGCTTTTCACTTTCGGGCAGAATTTCTTTGATTAAGGTAACAAACTCGTTAAAACCTTTCTCACTCAGTCTGTGGTCTAATTTTAACTGTAATAACCTACTAACCGCAGACAACCGTGTATGTTTCAGAGCTCTGTCCCATAGCGGCTCTTCCGCAGCTCTCAACAACTCATAAAACTGATGAGCCCCCTCGTTCGGCGGTTGTGGACTGTCGTCACCTCAGTCAACATTAGCATGCCTAGCATCCATAATCATATCTCAGTAATCATAGCGTGCCTCCTCCCTAACTTCAGTTTGACTAGCTGGGTTGGACGACAATACTATCGTTTCCCCGTGTTGTGTCCGCCTTGTGTATCCACCCATAAAATCGTACCGACGACGATGCCATTTTACTTCAATTCTTTTTCTCCAGTGCAACAACTCACATCTACCGCACGGACACCTTATCTTCTCAAGGTCAACATGTGCAGGATGAGCATAAGCAAAGTCGAGAAATTCGTCAACGCGACACTCAAAATCTTCAGCATTCTTCCTTTTCATCCAACTTCGATCGACCGACATGCCGACTGAATTATCGTACTGTATACCATCTTTAATTATGACCGGTCATTAGGCATTGCCAATGTAAATATGAATGTATGAATGTTACAACATGTCTATATATTTCCCCTCCACTCTCTAACAGGTAGTGGTCCTATCCCATTCAGAAAAGCACATGTTTATAAAACAGTGAATAACTCATGCTTAGTCCCATGTTTGCGAAAAATTCGGCAGCACCTCCCCGCATTTCTCCAAGTACATGACATCGATTAGGAGTTCTAACATTCATCTAACCTTGCCTTGCAAGATTTGATGGATGTTAGAACACCAGATCTGTATGCACTCGGAGAAACACACGAGAACGTGTACCAAATATCCACGACATAGAACACAAAGCATGAGTCAGAACACTGTTTTATAAACAACTAGCTTTTCCAAATTGTCCAAACTGGACATCCAAAGGCTCATTACAAAGCATTACTTTGTAATGAGTACCTTTGAACGGGAACTAAGGTTTTCAATGCATGCATGCGTTTAGAAATTGATAACATATGCAAGAATCTTTCCGAAATATCAAAATTGCAGAAAGATCGTTACATATGTTACCAATTCCACATTAAATAGAATTCGTTGGCAACGAGTTAAACCATCTCATTGCCAATGGACTTCTCAAAACTACAACTAATATAAAGAAGGCAGGGTTTGTAAACAACGAGTAATTGAACCATTTCTGGGCAATATGGAGTAATTATGGGATGTACAATGGCTAATTAGGGCTAACTGGGTTATTAGGGTTAATTACGAGTATTAATTATAGCTAATTAGGTTGATTAGGACTAATTAGGGTTATTTAGTCCTAATTAGGGTTTAATTGTGCCGAGTAGTGCTGATTAGTCCTAATTAGGGCTAAATTAGGCTTAATTGGGTTATGTTAGGACTAATTATTGTTAATGAGGGCTAATTTTAGATAATTATAGCTAATTAGGGTTGATTAGGACTAATTAGGGTTATTTAGTCCTAATTAGGGTTTAATTGTGCCGAGTAGTACTGATTAGTCATAATTAGGGCTAAATTAGGCTTAATTGGGTTATGTTAGGGCTAATTATTGTTAATGAGGGCTAGTTTCGGATAATTATAGCTAATTAAGGTTGATTAGGACTAATTAGGATTACTTAGTCCTAATTAGGGTTTAATTGTGCCGAGTAGTGTTGATTAGTCCTAATTAGCACTAATTAGGCTTAATTGGGTTATGTTAGTGCAAATTACAACTAATTAGGCTAACTATAATCAATATGCGCGTAATTGGTTTCATTTGGGCTAATTTGGGGTAATTACAGCTAATTTGATTTTCATTAAGTTCTTAGGGTTAATTAAAACTAATTTGGCTCGTTAGAGCTAATTAGGGTTAGTTGATTTATTAAAATATTGTTAATCAGGACTAATTAGGGCTAATTATAGCCAGTGCTAGAGCCACGATGAGATTCCAGGGGGGTGCATGCTAAAAATGTCACCTAAATTTAATGCACAGTCAACAATCTTAATTCCGACACCTCATATAGGGTGTCGATATGGTGTCCGATACGTGTCTGACACCTCCGGACATGTGTCCGACACATACCGACACGTGTTCGAAGCCTCCGGACACGTGTCCGACGCCCACCGAAACGCACCTCCGGACACATCAGTATATGTTGATTTATTTTGTAATGTCGGACACCGTCGATCAGACGTGGTGTCCGTGTCTGCATTAACTAATAGGTATCTCAATCCAATTGGGTCCCATCCTCCGTCAACAATCTCAATTCTCAATTCTCAAATGCTCAATGCAATAATAATTAACAAAAATCACACATTCAATCCAATTGGGTCCCATCCTTCTTCAATAATCTCAATATCTCAAATGCTCAATGCACAATTAACAACCTAAAATCATCAATTAATAATTGCAATTACTTCAAATGCACAGCTAATAACCTAAAATCATCAATTAACAACCTAAAATCACAGATCAATAATCACAATTCTCAAATGCACAGTTAACAACCTAAAATTATCAAAGAAATGATCAATGTTCAAATGGAATTTTTTTTTTCAAAATGCACATATCCAATGCGCTTGAATTATTTCAATTTAGGGTTCAATTGTATTAGAGCATTCAATTTAGGGTTCAATTAGTTTAATTTAGGGTCGGTTTGATTAGGACATTCAATTTAGAGTTCAATTACAGTAATTTAGGGTTCAATTAGGGGGTTCTATTGATTCAATTTAGGGTTCGGTTGATTTGGGGCATTCAATTTAGGGTTCAATTAGGGGGTTTAATTATTTCAATTTAGGGTTCGGTTGGATCAGGGCATTCAATTAGGGGTTCAATTAGTTTAATTTAGGGTTCGATTAGAGCATTCAATTTAGGATTTAATTATGGTTCAATTACTTCAATTTATGGTTCAATTAGGGGGTTTTATTAGTTCAATTTAGGGTTCGATTGATTTGGGGCAATCAATTTAGTGTTCAATTAGTTCATTTTAGGGTTCAGTTAGATTGGGGCATTCAATTAGAGGTTCAGTTAGTTTAATTTAGGGTTCGATTCGATTAGGGCATTCAATTTAGGGTTTAATTAGGGTTCAATTACTTTAATTTAGGATTCAATTAAGGGGTTCTGTTGATTCAATTTAGGGTTTGGTTGATTTGGGGCATTCAATTTAGGGTTGAATTAGGGGGGTTCAATTATTTTAATTTAGGGTTCGGTTGGATCAGGGCATTTAATTAGGGGTTCAATTAGTTTAATTTAGGGTTCGATTCGATTAGGGCATTCAATTTAGGATTTAATTATTGTTCAATTACTTCAATTTAGGGTTCAATTAGGGGGTTCTATTAGTTCAAATTAGGACTTGGTCAGTGTTATTAAAGGCGCAGGCGCACCTAGGGTGCACCTAGGGGGTTCTATTAGTTCAACTTGATTAGCTTATTTCAGAGTATTGTTCTGCTTCATTTCAGTTAATCTTCCACTTTTTAATAACTGAAGTGTATAATACTTCGTCATGTTAGATTTTATATGCCCTAAATCATTGAGCTAAACAGCTAAACAGCAAAACATTGAGCAACGAGCAATTGGGGTAGCACTTAGCAACACTGTAGCAACAGCAGAACATATCAAATGGGAGGGAAGAGAGTAACGAACCAGCAAAAGCACTGGTGCAGTTGAGAAGCTGCTTCGATGGAGCAGCCGAGCAGCAAGGCGAAGAGAAACAGCTGCAGTGTTAGCTGGAGTAGCGGCCGGAGCGATGGGCTTTCAACTGCAACTGGAAAGGCGATGCGGCAGGTGAGAGAGAAGCTGCTTCGGTGGAGCAGTGGAGCTCAAGCAGCAAGAGGGATGATGGTGGTGTCGCTGGAGGTGTGCCTCGCCGTAGAAGGGGTCGCCGTAGGTGAGAACGTCGGTGGGTGAGAGATAATTAAGAGACGGAGAGAGAAACGGGAGGAAGGCAGATTTGACCTAATTTAAGGCGGACTTTTAGCGACGAAAAGTAACCGTCGCTAAAAGTCCGTTGGTAAAAGTCTTTTTTACACTTTTACCGATGAAATTTCTAGCGACGGTACCATTCCGTCACTTAATTTTTTTAAAAAAAACCATCAAAAATCATAAAATTCTCTAAAAAAATTTAGCGATGATTTAGTTCGTCGTTAAAAGTCCGTCGGTAACCGTCCGTCTGCATAACATTTTACCGACGGAATGGTCCGTCGCTGCTACATTTTTAATGACGAACTTTTACCGACGCTGAAACCCGTCGCTGAAAGATCTTTTAGCGATAGAATTTCTTCCTTCGCAAAATCCTTCTTTTCTTGTAGTGCCCCCACACATTCATCGTAAAGAATGCACACAAACACTCCATACCCACCTATACACACATTTCACACGCACCCTTATCACTTTTACCCAGAAAAAAAAAACACACTTGGTTTACACAAAAGACACACAAACACACTCCCACAAAACAATCGCACACCCTCCGTAACAACAACTACACACACATACACCACCATAATTCAGTTCATTCCAACCACTGCAAGCACCGCCATGATACCTCCATTCCACGTCGCACCAAAATCAAAACACCACCACTGCACACATTCACCAACGACACAACACCCACAAGAACCCATTTCACAATTTATATAAAGTGTCACAAAGAAACTTCAGTCCCCAATTCTCTGAATATGCGTGTTAACACTGTCCTTTCGATGGCGGTAAAAATTCTGCAGAGTCACTATGGGTGGTTGACCGGTGAGTGTCGCAACGATAGAGGGCAGTGCTTGAAAGCTTGGTTATTGGGTTGAGGACCAAAAACTGCTAAGTTGCCTGTTGGTTGCTCCGGCCACCTTCACTGATCGGACGTCCCATCACCAGAATTTCTGCCTGTACCGGTGTCGTGGGAGTCATTGAAGGCGCCAGCAATGGAAGTTGACCGGCATCGGCGGTGTTTGGCTTAAGACCCACAGTTATGGGCCAACTATTGGTTGCGCGGCACCATCCTCATGGGCCGATTGGTCTCATCGACACCCCGTCATTGGAATCACCGACAATTCTAGGCTACCACTCGTCATATTTACACAAGCTAACACCAATACATTCCCAAACACCAACACACAATCCCACACACATTTCTCCGCCATATACTCTATCACCCCCTGCTTCTATGAGTGTCGTCGGTGTTCATCGATCATCGCTGATGGTGCCAATCAACATTAATGGTTATAGTTTGATGCTAATTTTTGAATCTCGTTGCCTTCGTTGGCGGCGGTCATCTGACACAATGGTCTGTTCGTCAGTCGTCGTTGATTGACATCCACCAGCGGTGAGGGATGTCGGTTACTCTCTTATTACTAATCTACTCTCTCTCTCTCTCCCCCCCCATCTTTGTAGTAACCGAAACGTGAGATATAATTCCAAATGCCAAAAATCCTTGATTCCTCTCCAGTTTACTTTTACAAAATTAAAGAGTTGACAAAATTTTCAATTTTTCATCTCTGTAATTATTTTAATAACCCTATAAAATTTAACTACCTTTTAACTATCGTAAGTTGCCTATTTTACTAAGCTTCAAAATTGTACTACATGTTTACAAAAATGTCACACACGCTAATCCTTACTAAAGGCGTCAATTAATATAATTTATAATGTCTATCGATAAATTACAACTTATGGTTCCTAAAAATTTGTTGCTAAATGTTATCAATAAAAATATTTTGGACAACTATATATAAAGTCATGAGGATGCTTTTTACTTGAGTATGATTCCTAAAAATTTGTCGTTAAAGGTTACTGATAAAAATATTTTGGACAATTATATATAAAGTCATGAGTACACTTTTTATTTGAGTGAAGTTGACTTATGATGGTGGGAAGGAAATGTTTTCGGTTGACCGATGAAGTTGACTTAAGATTGTGGTGCATAAAGTTCGGTGAAGAGTTTAAACAATGCTCCGCCATTATGTTGGGTACTGTAAATGATATGAAGTGAAAGCGTGGTATTTGACATTGTCAATGTTGTAAAATTTTGAGGACGAAATTTTTATAAGTTAGAGAGAACATAATATCCTTAACCTCGATAGTTTTAGTTGGTTAATTTACTTTGTTTAGCAACAATTTTCATGCGCAATATATAGCGTTTAGGATGCTTTTTACTTGAGTATGATTCCTAAAAATTTGTCATTAAAGGTTACTGATAAAAATATTTTGGACAATTATATATAAAGTCATGAGTACACTTTTTATTTGAGTGAAGTTGACCTATGATGGTGGGAAGGAAATGTTTTCGGTTGACTGATGAAGTTGACTTAAGATTGTGGTGCATAAAGTTCGGTGAAGAGTTTAAACAATGCTCCGCCATTATGTTGGGTACTGTAAATGATAAGAAGTGAAAGCGTGGTATTTGACATTGTCAATGTTGTAAAATTTTGAGGACGAAATTTTTATAAGTTAAAGAAAACATAATATCCTTAACCTCGATAGTTTTAGTTGGTTAATTTACTTTGTTTAGCAACAATTTTCATGCGCAATATATAGCGTTTATTTGCATAAATTATATTTTATCGGTAACTTTTAGCAATAAATTTTTAGAAACCATAAGTTGTAATTTATCGATAGACATTATAAATGATATTAATTGGGGCCTTTAGTGAGGATTAGCGTGTGTGACATTTTTGTAAACATGTAGTGACAATTTTGAAGCAGTGTAAAATAGGCAACTTATGATAGTTAAAGGGTTAGTTAAAAATTTAAATTTTATAGGGTTATTAAATAATTACAGAGATAAGAAAATTGAAAAATTTTCAACTCTTTAATTTTGGAAAAGTAAATTTGAGAGGAATCAAGAGAAATTTGGCCATTTGGAATTATATCCCACTTTTCGGTTACTACAAAGAGAGAGAGAGTGTGTGTGTGTGTGTGTGAGAGAGAGAGAGAGAGAGCATATCAGCCATAAGGGAGTAATCGGCATCGCCTATTGCTGGTGGATGTCAATCAACGATGACCTACGACCGACTATTGTATCAGATGACCGCCGACAGCGAAGGCAACGAGATCCCAAATCGGCATCAAACTATAACCATCAATGTTGTTGATCGGCACCATCAGCGACTATCGATGAAACTGGCGGCCCTCACGGACGCCGGTGGTGATAGAATATACGATGGAGAAATGTGCGTGGGATTATGTGCAGGTCTTTGGGAGTGTATTGGTGCTGGTATGTGTATGTGTGACGAGTGGCAGCCTATGACCGACGGCGATTTTAACGACGAGATACCGATGAGACAAACTAGCAGATGAGGATAGTGCCGGGAAACCAATAGTTGACCCATCATTGTTGGCTTAAGCCAACCACCACCGATGCCAGTCAACTCCCATTTTCGGCACCTCCAATGATTCATACGCCACCGGTACAGGCAGAAATTCTGGCGACAGGATGCCTGATCGGTGAAGGTGGCCAGAGCAACCAGCAGACAACTCAATAATATTGAAACCTCAACCTAATTACCCAGGTGCCAAGCACTGTCCTCTATCTTGTGATGCTCATTGGCTGACCACCCATACTGACTGTAGAATTTTTTCCGCTGCCAAGGGGGCACCAATAACAAGCATATTTGGAGAATTAGAGACTGAAGTTTTTTTTTTGGCACTTTGTATAAATTGTGAAATGTGTTCTTGTGGGTGCTTGTGTTGTTGGTGAATGTGTGCAGTGATGGTGTTTTGATTTTGGTGCGGTATGGAGTGGAGGTATTAATGGCGGAGCTTGTAGTGACCAGAATGGGCTGAATTGTGGTGGTGTATGTGTGTGCAATTGTGTGATGGATGGTGTGCGGCTATGTTTTGTGAGAGTGTGTGTGTTTGTGTATCTTCTGTTTAAACTAAGTGTGTTTTTGTCTGAGTAAAAGTGATAAGGTTGTGTGTGAAATGTGGGGTATGGAGTGTTTGTGTGCATTCTCTATGATGAATGTGTGGTGGTGTGTGTGAAATATGCATGCGTGTAAAAAATGTGTGAAAACCGGTGTGTGTGCATGAGTTTGTGTAGAGTATGTGTGTAAATTAGAGTGTTTAGTGTGTGTGTGTGTGTTACAGTGTGTCACATGAGACATGTGTGTGTGTGTGTGTGTGTGTGTGTGTGTTACAGTGTGTGGAGAGGCATGTGTATGGTATGTTTCAAGCAAATTGGTTTA
This sequence comes from Escallonia herrerae, assembly GCA_033070095.1. Classification (NCBI taxonomy): domain Eukaryota; kingdom Viridiplantae; phylum Streptophyta; class Magnoliopsida; order Escalloniales; family Escalloniaceae; genus Escallonia; species Escallonia herrerae. Next base: position 51,911 of record JAVXUP010002085.1, on the reverse strand, counting down.
AATGTTTGTCCAGGTGGTTGAGGATGGGAATTCTTAAGCTAGAAGATGAAAAGTGTTGCTAAAGGCTATCATTTTCCCAGCAATCCAATTTCCTATGTTTAAAAGCCATTTTTGCTATGATATTGGTTATGTGCAAAACTGTAATCCTGGATATTTTTGCAATATCTACCGTATGTAATTTTTTTTTGGATTTTTCAGTGTTCTCGAAGAGCATGAAATGATTTTATACAAAGTGTGGTTTTTTATTTATAAAAAATAGCAAATTAGATTTTTTTTGCCTGACAAATTTAAAGTGTCTTTTACCACTAAAATGTTTCAATGTCTAAAATTTCAAGACTCTCAGTATCGTTTATCATGTGTAGTGACTTTGGGCACCTTGTGTGCTATTAAGAACGAGAGGGAGTTTTCGGAAAAAAAATAATGTCTTTTAAAGGACTTTTTGGCCTGATTTTAGCCTAATACTTTTACAGAAGTATTTTGAAATTTTTGTGGTGCGATGGTTGGCATGGGATATTTTGGTAGTTTTACATACGCCATGGGGTATTTTCGTAATTTTCTATTGCCAGCAGTGAATATAGTGGTATAGTGCGTTGGTATATCGGATGCTTGTATAAGTGTGCATTATGCATGTATTTGTTTATTTTTGGCAAGGATTATTGTGTGAGTGCTATGAGGGCGAGAGTGTGTTGTTATTGATTTATGTGCGTCTTTGTAAGAGAGAGTGACATAGAGAAAGAAATGGTTATGTGTATTGGTACGTGTTGTCACGCCCCGAAAACTGAGAGGCCCCGACTAACAACAAACTTCATTATATACCATTGCAGTTCTAAATATGACGGCATAGACAGAGCAACTAAACCCTTTAATATAAAATATCTCCACGGAAAAAAGTTTATGACAATCTATTCTCCAAAATAACTTCATTACAAGACGATTACTAAACGCAGTATTGAAACAATATACACAAAAGTAATCTATCAAATTACCCGTATCGGGGTAAAGCTCTCAAAATCAAATCCATTAAACAATTTTGCTCATAAGATCAATACTCTAATTTCAGGGTCCGTACATGACCTTAAATCAAGACCCAAACACACCGATGATATAATCATTATGAAGGTATAGCAGAGCATCTACGATACCACAAACACAAATATCTAAATTTCAATCTTATTCATCTCAAAAAGGTCCAAGATTTAAATACAATCCTTTCAAAACTTAACTAAAATCTTATTCACCAAAATCCATCAAAACCAAATATATGACCAAGACTCTATTATTCAATACAATTTTGAAGTCTCAAATCCAACTAACCCACTTCTGAGTAGAGTTCTCAAATGATTTACATTGCTCAAAGATACTAACAAAACTTAAATGCTCTAATTTTCCCCAAACATGTCACGGCCAAAATCACGTCTGATACATGTGATAAAGGACAAAACAAACGAGTAGGGGGTGAGCTCAAATAGCCCAGTAAGTGAAAAATAAATGGGAAGCAAATACGTTATACGATGATTCGTAATCCAAAACAAAACCAAATATTTGACGAACAAGTGATAGCAATTGACCACGATACAAATAAGGCAAATCAAATATGCAAAATGTTCATTAAATGGTCCAAAGAACCCAAATCGAATACAAGCCCGAAGGCACAAAAAATGAGCAATTCATATCTTGATATCAAATACCAAAGTAAACGTCATTAAGCGTTTAACCCAAAATACATTTCAATTATATGTCGGGTACGCTACAAACATACGATGACTATGGTGGTCATAAGACCCAAATGTTGAACAAAACATCAAACGTCAAATGTGTGCTCCGGAGTGTACTAGGAGACTTCGGCTCTCTAGTATAACAAACATGTGTCCATAGGACCCTCTCTATTTCGAGAGTTGTTCAATATAGTCAGTGTTAATCTTAAAATGACGGTTACAAATGTACTCAATGATGTGCATCATCAGGCACAAATGAAAAGGGGTAAACAATGTTCTCAAAAGAGGGCAAAAGTGGGACAAATCAAATGCAAACAAATATAGATGAACCAAAAATTGACGAAGCATAAACCTTCAGATTTTGAAAGATACCTTTCCCACAACAAAAAACGATGATAGAATCCCTTTCACAACAAGCTTGATCAAAATCCAATAATTTTCCAGATTTAAAGAGGGAAACCCAAGCCAAAATCAAAAGGGTAGAATCCCTTACAAAACAAGATAAATCAACTCAAACAACTCCTTTTTCAGATTTAAAGAAAGCAACCCATACCATAGCAAAAGGTTACAAACCTTTACCACAGCAAGAATGTTCAAACCCTTACCTCAAAAGCTTTCGAACAAGAAAAACCTCAAGCCTTAATGCCAAAGGATCTTCCCAAATCTTCTAATCTTTCTCTCTGAAAAGGAAAAGAACTAGGGAGCAAAGAAACAAAGAACCCAAAAGACTTGAAAGGAAGAAAGATGTCTATTTATATGAAGGTGAAAAATTATACTATTCATTCATAGCAAAACAAGTTTGAGTCGACTCAATCCTTCAGCCGTTTCTTCTCTCAATTAAAACACTTTTCATTCGACCAAAACACTTTTTAAGCCGACCGAAAACACTTTCAATTCGACCAAAAACACTTTTAAGTTGACCGAAAACACTTTTGATGGAAACACTTTTAATTTGACCGAAAACAATTTTGAGTCGACTAAAAATAGTTTTAAGTAGACTGAAAGTACTATTCATTCGACTAAAAGTTACTGTTCATCGATCAAAAACTTCAGTAGCTCATTTTACACACAAAAACCTCTTCATTCGAAGCAAAACCCATTTTCATTCGAAACCAAACTATTTTCATTCGACTGACAAAACTTTTTAATTCAACCAAAAACTTTGTAGTCGACCAAAAACCCTTTTAGTCGACCAAAAACTTATTTTCATTCGACCGAATCCTACAAACTCCAAAACATTACTAAGCTCACCTTTTTAGTCAACTGAAAACCACTTTTCATTCGACCAAATTCTTCAGAAACGATAGAAACCATTTTCTTAATATTATCAAAAGACCACAAACTTATTTATTCAAAAATAATAATTTCACATAAGAAAAGAAAATTTTCGGGGTGTTACACGTGTTGTCGAGATGGTGGGGTGTGTTAGTCGTATCTTGTAGAGTGAGACAGAGAGTTTGAAAAGTCGGATGACTCGGATGCATATGGAGAGAGGGAGAATGAATAAATTGAGGATTATAAGATTTACTCTATTTGAGTTTTGGAAGAAGTTGAGACGGGCACGTATATTATTGTCTTGTTCAAGAGGAGCTTGGAACAAATTGGGTGGTTCTTTTGGGTAGATGTAGCAAGCAAGCATCGCACAAAATTCTGGTATTGAGGAAATGCGTAGCATTTGTAAGTGACCTTTTCATCTATCTAGTGTAAACACATTGTATATGTTTTATATTTTTGAGAAATCTCTATTTTTCATAAATGAACCGCCCATAGTTAGCTTATTTCAAGAGTTGGGATGAGAACTCTTTAGGAAGTTAATACTGAGTTTATAACATCATAGCGTATATCGTATCTTGATAAATAGTTTGCCAGTATAAGTTAAATCAAAGGATCTGAATGCGATGGCTTAGCAGTACGCATAGCTTGAATTGAAGTAAAGGATTTCTATCCGAAACCTAATTCCTCAAAATTGATTTCATGTACTTTATTCTGATTTATTATTGCTAATTCTTTCGACTCTGTTATATTGATACAAGAACTTTTTATTGCCTTTAAACCCTTGCTTTGAGTCTTAAGCATTCGTTAAAATCCTTATCGATGCTCATAATTTGCCACTCATCAAGCATCAAACATATTGAATTAGCGATTATTGTACTCTGAATATTGACATGAGCTAGTGTATTGAAGCGTTATAAGGATGACGTCTATTGAAGGTGATATTAGGATGATCTATTATTGGGGGAAGCGCTGGTACCTTAATAGTCTAGTTAGTGTATATATGCATATTTAATTACATTGTTATTGAGCACTCCATGTGTGGCTATACTAAGTTTTACCTAGCACTGCATGTGTGGCTTTACAAATTTAGTCATGTTCAATATCATCTGCATCTTGCAGTGATTAGAGCCTGGTTATGGACTTGATTTAAATTATTAGTATTTTGTTTGTTTAAGCCCCCACGAGGGAACGATTGTGTAAGTTTAATTAATCGAGTACATTAATTTTAGCATTTTCATTTAAGAACAATTTCATTGAGAATTTGAGAGAGAGAATTTTGGTGTAATGCTTTTATAAACACGCTTTAAGAAATAAAAACTTCAAAGTTTAGACCTTCATTCTGTTTTTCTAAGGCAGAAGTGTCATGTGAGTTTTATAAATGCTAAGAGTGTCCTCGACTTGCTCAATCAAGTCTCTGTTTACATGTTTGGCATTAAGATTATATACATTTATTTTTGGCATGCAACATACCATTTCTCTTTCTTAATTTCTCAATTTCCTTATTTTTTACACCAAGGAATCTAGACAGAATAATATGTTTCCTTAAAAGCTTTTCCAATTCATCATACTCCCTTCGTCCCACATATATTGATCATATTTTCTTTTTGGACAGTCCAACAAGAATTGCTCACTTTCTAAATTAGGAAAGATTTTATATGTTTACCCTTTTATTTTTTTATTTTATTTGTCTCTCCACCAACTCATTTTCTCTCTCCCGACTCACCTTCTTACACTCTTTTACTCTATTTTCCTCTCCAACACCCTACACATTCATTTTCTCTCTCCTGGCTCATTTTTTTTCCTTTTCCCTAGAAGATAAAATGGGAAAATCGATTATGTCATTGTCCATCGAGTATGAATCCTGTGCGTGGACATTTGGGTTCTACAAGTACATATTGATGTTTATATTTTTAACACCAATCCCTCGTCTGGCCGAAGCTTCCAAGGACTATACGGTCACACTTAAGTAATTATAGTTAGCTTGATGAGGCAAGGTGAAAATGAAAGATTCAGATCCAGTCTTTTTGAAAAGATTCAAATTTTAGGGCATATAAGTTGAAAAATCAAATCTTTTTAGGGCATATAAGATGGTTGAAAAATGCATTACCATACAAAAGTTTTTCGACAACAGGAAGCTAAGAAATGTCCTTTCTATTGCACGTTAAATCCCAATTTGTAACACTTTATTCAGTGTACACGTAAAAAGTAACTTGCCTTTAGTCCATAAACAAAGGGTATATCCGCCCCTAGTGGCGATTATGGCTGTTGCAATTGTGAACTCCAAAGTAACTCTAGACAATGATAAGATGCCGTCTTGCTATAAAGACTAGTTATCATAGCAAATGCGATACGTGTGCAAACATAAGATTAAAATATGACATTTATATAAATCAAGGTAATTTAATATTAAGTATGTTTAATTTTTACTTTTCTAGGAATGTCACTTGTTCCCATTCTAAACAGGTAGTTATGTTACAACAAAAGAGATGTTACACCACCAGGTCTATTATCTTTATGTATGCTAGTCACCGAAACATATGCATCTCGCAAAAATAAACTAATAATATGAACTTTTATTATAAATAATCAAACATTACGTATAAGCATTTACTATCCGATCGGCAAAAATGGACTTTAAATTGTGGGGAAAACAAATCCTTAATCATAAGTAGTTACCTACCATTTAAGATTTTTATTTCATGTCATTTTTTTAAAAAACTTCTTGACATGTCACTTGTCACCATTCTAAATATATAATTATGTAACACCAAAAAAAAAGTATTACACTAAAAAGGATCTTCTCATTATATATAATTGTAGCTGGCACATGCAATGTATGTGCACGTAAAAATAAAGTTAAAAGTATGAATTTTGTTAAAAAATCAAGTATCATGTATAAGTGTTTATTTTCACATTCCGTAATATGGATTTAATTTGTGAACATCAAACGTGCTTTTATAGGTATCTATTTACCATTTAAGATTTTTATTTTTTGCCACTTTAAAAAAAAACGATTGGAATGCCACTGTCACTATCTTACGTAGGTAGCTGTGTAACACCAAAAAAAATATTACACCAAACAGAGTATTCCATTCATATATAGTATAGATGATAGAATTTATATTGGTTAGTGTACGAGGGAGGCACAAAAGAATGAGTGTACTTAGAAATTCACGGAAAAATTGTTAGCACAAGGGCATAAATGTAGACGTTCACCAATTTAACTAAAAGGATGCCGAGTCATAACCCAGTTGGTTTCTCTAATACAAATCAATCATCTTCTCCCTCCATGCTTGTAAAAGCCCACTTCTCTGAGTCATACGGGAGGGCTAGAGCGCCACTGTCCAAATATTTTTCATATTTTTTTTTAGCTTTTAACTAAGTGTGTCACCACATCTGGATTTTAGCTAACTAGCTCCACTTGAGATCAACACTACTCAAAGAACCATTGAAGAGAACCAAGATTTAAGAAATGACCTCAGCGTTGGTACTCAAACCATTTGAGATTGATCCGATTGGAATCTGGCAATTGCACTTTTCCATCACCTTTCTCATGGCATAATGACATCTGAAACATCGATGGATCAAACAAAATGGTGTTAGCTGATACCCAATTCCCTGGAATGCTTTTCCTGCACGATATCACTATCTTGGAATGCTTTTACTACAAGGAAAATAGCCGATAAAATAGACAAGGTGAGTTCAACTACCTCTAAGGTAAATGGTCAAGGAACATAGATGGTAAAACAACAATATCCTTGAAGGCTTCTCTGTTTGCTATATAAGCTCTATAACGACACTCTCTCTCTAGAGTTCTCCAATGTTTCCATAGTGCCATATGGAAGTGGTTATTCTATGGTACTACATGAATAACATGTTAGGAAACGAAATTAGGCTTTGAACTTGAATAATCACTGTCCTTAAGGAAATATGCCCCACTATAATTGCTACTAGGTTAATGGCAGATTCCTCCAGGATTACAAAGCCAAATGAAATTTTGATCAGCAATTCAGAATTTTCCCAAGAACACGTTTTTGAATAATGAGTTTCTGATTATCGAAAATTGAAGGATATACAGATATTAAATAAAATCTGAATGGACACAACCATTGGCATCAGGGAACACAACTGTTTGGGCACTAACTAGAATTAACTACTGACTGCAGTTAACTGCTAAATAAAATGAAATTAATTAAAATACATTAATTAACTTCAACCAAGTGCCCAAGTGCTTATCTTTTGACCATTAAATATTATTATATTTCAAACCCATATCAAAGTCAAACCAAGTAAAATTTCAAAGTTCCCTCCAGCTCTTCCCACCATCTAAAGTTAATTGATTTGGTGGGTGGAGCCTTATAAAGGCTTTGTATCCTTCTTTCTTTTCCAATGTGGGACAACAAACCACACTTCCTCTTGTCACTAACAGATTTATGCATAAAGAAGGTATCTTTTGACTTAAACCTTCTATTAGTATAAATATTTCAAAATCTTGTCGAAATTAATGGTTAGCTATATTCTATTAAACCATAATTTTTGTACTAACAAGCCCGAAAATATCATACACACAAATCTTACTACTTCTTTAACATGTTCACTGTGAGCTTTAGCACCATGTGTATGGCCTTGTGCTATCCCCTGAATTCATAAACACTCACAAAGTTTATGTTCCAAACTTTGATAGAAGTGGCACCACTCCTTGTGTTTAAATAGGTGAAATCTAAATAAAGTCTCAAACTGGACTTTCTTGTTCTTATTCCGAACCCGATACTTCATCAAGAGTATTAAATACTCAGCCTCTTTTCCTTAAGCACTATCTCGACCCTAGTACTCGTTGACAGTCACAAACTATAACTTGTTGTTACCTTTTAAACCTTTAAAATTTCATTGAAATAATAAAGGTAAGGTTCCCGTTACTAGTGACAAACTAAAACTGTTTTAGACCCATTGCACTCGCAGTGCCTTTTATCATATCCCTCGAGAGATCTTTAGTTAGTGGGCCAACAAGATTGTTTTTTGATAGAATGTAGACAACTGTGATTATACCATCAGCAATTAGTTGTCTAACATACTCATGTCTCAAAGCAATATGTCTAGACTTGCCATTATATATCTTGCTAAATGCTCTAGACATAGTAGCTTCACTATCACAGTGCAAAGAGATTGCTGGCATCGGTTGTGGCCACAACTCTATATCTAGCAATAAATTTCTCAGCCATTCCGCCTTTTTGCCTGCTGCTGCCAAAGCGATAAACTCATATTCCATTGTGGAATGAGTGATACACGTCTATTTCTTAGAATCCCATGAGATAGCTCCTCCACCTAAAATGAAAATCCAACCAGACGTTGACTTTTTATCATTGACACTAGTTATCCAACTAGCATCACTGTAACCTTCTAGCACCGGAAGAAACTTGTCATAAAACAAGGTAAATAACTTAGTTCTTTTAAGATAATCGAGAACTCTTCCAATTGCTCTCCAATGGTCCGTGCTAGGATTGTGCGTATATCTCGAAAGCTTACAAACTGCAAACGCAATATCAGGTCTAGTGCAATGCATAGCATACATCAAACTACCAATTGCACTAACATAGTCTAATTGACTAACTGATCTTCCCAAATTCTCCACCAACTTGTTAGAGACATCAAACGGAGTATGAAATTCTTTAATGCCCAAATGATTAAATTTGGAAAGAATCTTATCAACATAATGGGATTGACACAAACCAAAACCCCCACTATGTTTTTTAACTTTGATTCCCAAGATAGTATCAACTTCTCCCATGTCCTTCATTTTAAATTGAGAAGCTAGATACTTCTTAGTATCATTCACTCCATTCATATTGGTTCCTATGATGAGCATGTCATCAACATATAGACATACTATCACACCATAATCCTATGTGAATTTGGAATAGATGCATTTATCAGCTTCATTGTGATTAAAACCGTGTGATAAAATCACACTATCAAATTTCTCATGCCATTGTTTCGGAGCTTGCTTATATCCGTATAATGATTTAACTAATTTGCAAACTTTCTTTTCGTTACCAGGAAGCAGAAACCCTTCAGGTTGCTCCATATATACTTCTTCATCAAGTTCGCCATTCAAAAATGCTATTTTCACATCCATTTGATGAACATATAAATTATAGATTGATGCTAATGCAAATAGTACTCTTATAGAAGTAATCCTTGCAACAGGAGCAAATGTATCAAAATAATCGACTCCTTCCTTTTGCCTAAAACCTTTTGCTACTAGTCTCGCTTCAAAAGTTTGTAGAGATCCATCAGTATTGAATTTTTGTTTGAACAACCATTTGCACCCAATGGGTTTACCACTAGGAGGTAAATCAACTAATACCCAAGTTTCGTTTGATAAAAGAGAATCCATTTCATCATTTATTGCTTCCTTCCAGAAAGCACTATCTCTTGAAGCCATTGCTTCACTATAAGTTCTGGGATCCTCCTCCAAATGTAAAACAATAGGTATTTTGTTTACAACTTCATCTCTACTCTCTTCAACCAAAAACACTATTGCTTGTGAAGAAATAAAATCAGAGCCTAGATTCTTCTTCTTACGAACTCTCTGACTCTTTCTAGGTTCGATAGAAAGATCAATTCCTTTTCGTTTCTTACTTGAAGAAGAACTAGAGTTTGTATTTGTGTCACGTACCAATGCAGGATTCGACTGTTCATCATTTGATTGTGGATTGACGCTAGAATCACCAAGAAAACTTGTTTATAATAATTTAACGTCTCTAGATTTTACAACAACATTAGAATCTAAATCCAACAATCTATATGCTTTTGAGTTTTTTTTGCATATCCCACAAAGACACATTTAAGAGCTCTTGGTCCTAATTTGGTTCGTTTAGGATCTGGAACTCTATAATAGGCTACGCAACCCCATACCCTCAAATAGTTTAAGTTAGGCTTTCTTCCTCTCCATGCTTCATATGGAGAAATCTTAAACTTCTTTGAGGGTATTCTATTGTGTACATGACACGCTATTAATAATGCCTCTCCCCATAGATTAGTCGGTAGTTTAGGATGCATAAGCATAGCGTTAACCATATCTACCAACATCCTATTCTTCCTTTAGGCTAGGCCGTTTTGTTGTGGGGTATGAGGTGCACTTGTTTGATGTATCAAACCATTTTCTTCACAAAAAACCGAAAATTCATTTGGAAAGTATTCACCACCTCGATCACTACGGAGGATTTTTATCTTCCCTTCCAATTGATTTTCAACTAAGGCTTTGTAACACTTAAACAAGTCAAAAGCTTGATCTTTTCTTTTCATCAAATACACTTTAGTAAATCTAGAATGATCATCTATAAAAGTAATGAAATATCTAATTCCACCTCTAGTTAACAGACCAATTCACATATATCAGAATGTACAAGATCAAGCAATTCAAATATTCTTTCATTCTTTGGAAAAGGTTTCTTAGTCATTTTTGCTTGTATACATATCTGACACTTTTCAGAATTTTCATTAACACAAGGAATCAAATTATGTTTAGACATAAACTTGATTGACTGAAAATGAACATGTGATAAACGAGCATGCCATAAATCAAAAGAGGACTCAATCAAGTAAATTGAAACATCCACTTTATTAATACTTAGTTTAAACATGTCATCACAAGGAAATCCTTGTCTAACAAATACACTATTCTTAGAGAAAATAACTTTTTATGCCTCTATAACAGCCTTTAAGCTCTTCTTGCACAACAGATTTGCAGAAATCAGGTTCTTCCTCACATCCAGGACATGGAATACATTTATCAAAATCAGCTTTTTTCCGGAGGTAAACTGCAGTTCAACAGTCCCTTTTCCAAGTACCTTGGTTGTGTCATGATTACCCATCAAGACTTTTTCGTCCTTTGTTGTAGCCTCGTAATCTTTGAACAGATTTTTGTTGTTGCAACAATGCACCGAGGCACCAGAATCATACCACCAATCTGCAGATTTTTCAATTGTTGCCAAATTGCATTCTGATATCATGCTAATTTTAAGATCTGCAACCATAGCAATAATTTCTGCAGAAGCAGATTGATCCTCCTCCACAATGTTTGCCTTCGTTTGCCCTGCACTTCCCTCCAATTTCAATTTCTTATAGAACCTGCATTCCTTCTTAAAGTGCCCTTTTTTGTTACAGAAAAAACATGACTTGTTCTTCTTATTGTTGGCAGAATCTGAACTTATGGCTTCAACAAATTTTCTCTTATTTCCAGACTTAGAATCAGTCTTTCTAGATTTCTAAGTGTCTAACTTAACATAATTCACCTTAGTCTCAGACTCAAAAGCAAATTTATACTCGCGAACACGAGTCTCTTCTTCAATTCGAACATGCTTAATGAGTTGATCTATGGTGAATTCTTCAGAAGTGTGCAATAACTTTTTTATGTAGTTATTCCAAGTGGTTGGTAATTTTGCAATCATAGTAGCCACTTGTAGTTGTTCTGACACTTTTACATTAAAATCCTTAAGTCTAGACACTAGAACCAATAACTCATCCACTTGATTCATAACAGACCTTTTATCGGACATTTGACACTCAAAAAACTTCATACTAAGAAATCTGTCCGTACCTTGTTTCTCAGATGTGTATTTATTTTCCAAGGCCTTTCAGATTTCCTGCGGGGATTTCATCGGCCGAAACAGATCATACAGCCGATCAGATTGCGAGTTCAGTATAAACCCTCTACAGCGGACTTCATCTTCTTCGCGCTTCTTGCGAGATACAGTCATTGCTTCGGGCTCCTCATCAGATGGTTCAGGAATTTTGGGTAGATGGTCGCTCAACAGATATGCAATGTCCAATTCAGTAAGTAAAACCAGCAACTTATCCTTCCAACGGGTAAAATTTGTGTCATCAAAACGCTCAAGTTTACACTACAAGAAATAAGGGCTTTAGCGACCGCATTTTGCGACCGCCAAGATATGCGGTCGCTCGCTGTTATTTGCGATCACTAAAGATCCACATATTCTGAAGGTCAACAAAAACTTGGCGCAACCAACTTTTAGCGACCAAATTTTACGACCGCATTTGCAGTCGCTAAAATTAGCGACCGGATTTGCGACTTCTCGTGGCCGTCGCTAATATTTTAGTCAAAATAAGTCCTTCACCTTTATGACTTTGCCCTATTCTTAACTGTTTCTCACTTCCCCGATCCCCCCTTCCCTTCCCAGCGACCACCAACCACCGTACACAGCGTGCCGCCGCCAAGGCCACCTATCCACGAAGCCCACACCATCGCTGCTGCCGGCCCTACCTCTGGCGCGCTGCCCCCAAGCCGCTGCTCACCCTCTCTCCCCAACGTAAGTCTTCCCTGCTTGTTAATTGATCGTCACAGAATCGTAGTAAGAACTAATTGAATAGCAAACATAAGGAACAAATTAGCATAAACTTGAATATAGATCAGCAAAAACCCTAGAAATGAGATAGAGATGATGTCGATTTTTGGTCGGGCTCTAATTTCAGGACAATTATGGAGTATATAAGAAACCAAGGGTCAAAAATCGTTGTAATTGCTCTGCAGAAGATAGTTTAGGGCTAGTTGAACTTTTCACTTATGAAATTTTGTACATTTTTTCAATTAAGACCCTTTGTTCTTTAATTTTGAGCGTTAAAATTTGAAAGAATTTTTAGAAAGAGTAGGAACATTTCTCTATAAGGTTGTGGTTCTAACAAGTTGAATGCAGACAGATTTAGAAACTATTGGTTGTCATAGCTGCTTGATATTGTTTGCTGGGCATTGTGTACCAAGCTAACTTAGAAGACTAGCTCACTACAAGAAAATAGGTCTTTAGCGACCGCAAGTAAAAGCGGTCGCTAAACTATACGTTAGCGACGGATTTAGCGACCGCCTCTTTACGCGGTCGCTAAATATATCATTAAATGGTGTGGTCAACGAAATAATTTTGGCGGGTATTTTTAGCGACCGATTTTAGCGACCGCTGTGCAGTCGCTAAATTTAACGGTCGCTAAAATGGTGGCTAATATGGTCTCTAAATTTAGCGACCGCGGCAGTGGTCGCTAAAGGCAGTCGCTAAATATAGCGACTGTCTTTAACGACCACTACCGCGGTCGCTAAATCTCAGGTGTTGCTCATTAATGGTTTTCACTTTACATCCATGTTTGATATTGATTTGTATCCTTTCTGTCAATGAGTTAATAAAAGATCTATTTGAAGCATAAATATGTAAGGGTACAAAAAACAGTAACAATTAGTACTACTATTTCTATACTTCCCCCCCCCCGAAATTTGGCTTTGGGAAAAAGGTGATTTCTTGCATTTAGAAACCGGTGTGTTGAAGTATCTGCCTCACAGTTTGCCGTGTTAAGAGTTTAAAATCTGTGATGAAGCTTTACCATCGACCAACAGTGTGCTTATCTGTCACTACAAGAATATAGGCCTTTAGCGACCGCTAATTTTTGAGGTCGCTAAATGTCTATTTAGCTACCGATTTAGCGACTGCTTAACTAGCAATCGCCAGGAAAGTAAAAGAAGGGGGGGTGTTTATCAGAGATGCCTTTTCTCGTTATTTCACCCATTAATTCTCAGTAAGCACATTAAAGTTGGTAGTAATTGTACGTCCATTTATATGGGCTAATAATGGAATGACAAAGAAAGAAGGTTGCTCTCCTACAGCAGTAATTGAGCTGCAACAGTCATGTACTTCTACCCAAATGACCAACCTGTCCTAATTGTCTCTGATCTTTGACCACCTGCAGCAGTGACCACCTTAGTGTTTGACTATACTTCTGCAAGGCCTAATTTGAACTTCTAGAATTGGTGTAGCTGTGGGGGACGTGTGAATTCAATTCACCTCTTGTTGAGAAGAAAATGTGATTATTGGCAGACTTGGGTGTGTCTTTGCGTAAGCGGACTATGATTCGAGAGATCGTGTAACATTTATTCTTGACAACAACAATATATTATCAAGTAGTACTCTAATAGGTGTGGAACTAAACTTGGCCGATCAGACGAGCTTCTTTAGTCCGACAAACTAGAACTTTGTGTGAATTGTTTCAAGTATGGCTTTAGTCTTATCCATCAATGAGTGCAGCATACTGTTGCTGCAGTTGAAAACTTGATAATGGTGGACTGGTGGTGGCTGGAATTATGGAGGTACCAAAGAGGATGATTATGTCCAATGTTAAAAACTAGACATCTTTGGAAATCAGGAAATTCTAATATTTAATAGTACTGTAGAGTCGTTAATAACTTTGGGGAAAAGAAAGATGGTACAACTGCTGACAAGGCATCACAACAATTACACATGGGGTCTCACACATACTAAGGCATTTTCAGAGTTCATACTTCACATACTAATTCTCTTTTCTTCTTCAGTTTGCACATAACATAGCTTAAAGTCTATTCTTTTGGACCTAAGTGTGCACTTACTGGGAAGAGAATCCAAGGGGTATGCATTTCTTTCTACTACTTACTTTTGCTTTTAATGGTTTTAATGTGGCGAGCAGAGAACGTTGTTTTAATTCATTAGGTAAGCATGCAGCATGTGTAAAGCATGGAGTCTATATCTTATGTTTTGCGCCATAGTTTCTTTGTTCTTATGGATATTTGGATGCATGCTATGTTTTGCTTTACATGCCTTATTAGTTGTCTTTAGAATGTCTCGTAATTTCAAGACAACACAGTATTTCAAATGGTTGTTACTAGTGCATGTTGGATTAGCTGTCTTAGGATTTTAAAAAGCATACTTGTTCGTTTGACAGTTTTTAAAAGCATACTTGTTCATTTGAGAATCGAGATTGTTGAAGGAGGATGGGACCCAATTGGATTGAAATATCGGATACGTGCATTTTGAACAACTTTTTTTCCCATTTGAGCATTGATTATTTGATTTTTAATTTTAGGTTATTAGTTATGCATTGAGCATTTGAGAATTGAGATCGTTGATGGAGGATGGGACCCAATTGGATTGAGGCGATCAGATATGTGATTTAGTTGAATGGTGGGTTGAAATTAGGTTAACGCGCTTATGAAACATGACATGGTGGGTTGAAATTAGGTTAATTAGGTTCATCTTCCATAAGATAATTAGGCTAATAAGAATCATCTTCC
This sequence comes from Escallonia herrerae, assembly GCA_033070095.1. NCBI lineage: Eukaryota > Viridiplantae > Streptophyta > Magnoliopsida > Escalloniales > Escalloniaceae > Escallonia > Escallonia herrerae. Next base: position 36,821 of record JAVXUP010002085.1, on the reverse strand, counting down.
ATGGGGTGAAATTCTGGTTCCGTCACCGATTAGCCCTAATCAACACGTGTCTGTCACGGAGCTTTGATAGCGCTAATTAGCACTAATCATCCCTACTTAATCCTGATTAACACTCACTTGTAAGTGACTGGTCAATATATTTTTTTCAAATTGAAGGTTAATTTTGAACTCGACTTGTATAGGTTTAACAAGCAGTGAGAGATATATATCATGTCAGTGGATAGAAGTTGGATGCGAAGGAGGATTGCTCCAAGTGGGATTGGGGTATCAGAAGAGTTTAGACAGGGAGTAAACGGGTTTATTCTAGTTGCTTTGAATCAACGGGAGTTTGTGGATGATGGCACGATTAAATGTCTGTGCAATGATTGTCAGCTGTTAAGTTGGAAAACCCCCGACGATGTAAGTTTTGATCTGTTCCGTAGAGGTTTTATGAGTAACTATACGAATTGGACTCAGCACGGGGAACCAAGTTTGAGGGTGCTCACTGAGGTCACCGCTGAGTTCAGACAATACAGTCCTAGAGATCCGGGATTTTCCCAGTATCAACATATGGTAATGGAAGCTGGGCCTAGTGGGATTAATTGGGATAACTATTTTAACGATGGTAACCCTAATGTGGAAGAAGAGCCAAACCCGAGCGCACATAAATTTTATAAATTGATACAAGACTCTGAGGAGCTAATATGGAATGGAAGTACAAAGCACACCAAGTTATCTGCTGTGACAAGGATGCTACACTTAAAGTCTGAGCATGGTCTAAGTGATAGGGGTTTTGATGCTTTTTTGAAGCTTAATAAAGAAATGTTGCTAGAGGATGAGAAGTTGCCTGACACGTACTATAGTGCTAAGAAAATGATGATGAAACTTGGTTTGGGGTACCAGAAGATAGATGCTTGCAATAATGATTGTGTCTTATTTTGGAAGGAGAACAATGACTTGAACGAGTGTCCGGTTTGTGGACACACAAGATATAAACTGACCAGTGGGAATAAAAGAAAGATAGCATGGAAGATATTGCGGTACTTCCCGATGACACCAAGGCTTCAAAGGTTGTACTACTCTTCTAAAACGGCAGAGCACATGAGATGGCATAGCCACGTCCGCAGTAAAGTTCCCGATTTATTAAGACACCCTGTCGATGGAGAGGCATGGAAGGAATTTGATTATCGGCACCCATCTTTTGCTGCAGAAGTTCGAAATGTGCGACTTGGGCTCGCTACCGATGGGTTTAATCCTTTTGGGCACTCTAGCACACCCTACTCTACGTGGCCTGTGATCATTGTCCCGTATAACCTTCCTCCGAACATGTGTATGAAGAAACAATTCATGTTTTTATCATTACTCATTCCTGGACCTACGAGCCCAGGTAGAAATATAGACGTGTACTTGCGGCCGTTGATCGATGAGTTAAAAAATCTGTTGGAAGTTGGAGCCCCAGTATTTGATGCATCTCTTAAACAGAACTTCAACTTGAGGGCAGCAGTCATGTGGACTATCAATGACTTCCCTGCATACGGTATGTTGTGTGGGTGGAGTACACACGGTAGGTTGGCATGTCCTTATTGTATGGAAATGAGTAAGGCTTTCACCTTAAAGCACGGGGGGAAGGCTTCCTTTTGGGGGTGTCACAGACAATTCTTACCACCTAATCACCCATTTCGAAGGCAAAAAGATAAGTTTGATAAAACTGTGGAGCGTCGCCTTGAAACATGTGACAGATTGTCTGGCAAGGAAGTGTATATGTGCGTAAAGGACCTTGACATGGATGTGGTACCATTTGGAAAGTGTGTGCTAGTCTAAAACTTCCTGGCTTTGGAAAAAAACACAACTGGAAGAAAATGTGCATCTTTTGGGAGCTACCTTATTGGCCGATCCTCCTTCTGCGCAACAATCTCGATGTTATGCACATTGAGAAAAATGTTTTCGAAAATGTGTTTAATACAGTCATGAATGTCAAGGGCAAATCAAAGGATCACTTAAAAGCACGCAGAGATATGCAGGTGATGGGTATATGGCGTGAATTGCATCCACGAATGATTAATGGTAAGCTGGTTTTGCCCAAAGCAGTATATACATTAGATAAAAAGCAGATACAACAGGTGTGCGAGTGGGTAAAACTGTTGAAGCTGCCAGATGGCTATGCATCTAATATATCACGCTGTTGCAACCTTCCAGATTGTCGGTTTTATGGTCTAAAGAGTCACGATTGTCATGTATTCATGGAAAGATTTATACCAATTGTCTTTCGTGACCTCTTGTCGAAACCAGTAAATGAAGCATTGACTGAACTTAGTCATTTCTTCAGGGATTTGTGCTCAAAGGTGCTCCGAGAGAGTGATATTAAGATTCTTGAGAAAAACATTATTGAGACAGTGTGCAAGTTAGAGAAAATATTTCCCCCGTCCTTCTTTGACTCGATGGAGCATTTGACCATTCACTTAGCATATGAGGCTAGAGTGGGCGGACCTGTGCAGTATCAATGGATGTATCCATTTGAGAGGTGATGTCGCCCATCCATCTTTAAATTGTATTTCATTCTTGCACACATGTGTTGATTACTGAAATCAATCCTTATTTCTTACATAGGTATATGTTTGACCTTAAGAAAAAGGTGCGAAACAAAGCCCGGGTTGAAGGTTCAATTGCAGAGGCTTACATCCTTGAGGAGCTTACCAACTTATGTTCCCTTTACTTTGAGACTGATGTTGATACAAAGATGAATCGACTTGGTCGCAATGACAATAGTGTCGACACAGAATTTGATGAGCGTCTTTCAATATTCAAGCATCTTGGTCGTGCACTTGGAGCAAATAGCAGTCGATATCTATCCGAGGAGGAGTATATTGCCGCAACATTGTACGCTCTCATGAATTGCACTGAAGTTGCACCATTCATAGTGTAAGTAGTTGCGTACATACCTTCATTCTCATAGTATTTACTCACATAATATAACGACAATGACATATAACATCCAGTGAATACGATGAGGAAGTGTTATTAGCAAACCCTGTGATATCAGATGGACAACTTGAAAAAATGCGAAACAACGCGTTCCTTGAGTGGTTTCGACAGCGCGTAAGTTTTAAAACCTACAGTTCATGTCTAATATAGACCGCATGTGATAAGCTAATACTCTGTGCAAATTGTTTGTTGTTGTAGACCGTCCATGATGGAGTTGATGTCCGTCTCAAGTTGCTTACTGCTGGCCCAAGTAGATTAGTATCGTGTCATAAAGGGTACATTGTCAACGGGTTTAGGTTTAACACGATGGAAGTTGACCTTACTAAACAAACCCAAAACAGTGGAGTTTTGATCAAAGGTGACTGTTATAATGATAGCGAACGTGATTTTTATGGGCAGTTGGAGGAGGTTGTTGAACTAGACTATTATGGCAACGGTAATCGACTGGTAATGTTCAGGTGCAAATGGTTTGACATTACAGCTGGTATTCGAGTTAGTCGACATGGGATTGTAGACGTTAATATGAGGTCAAGGCTCGGATCCTACGAACCATTTGTATTTGCAGCTCAGGCAACGCAGGTTTTCTATGCAAAGGGTGTGACAAGGAAGGATCCAAATTGGCATACTGTTATCAAGACCAAAAGAGGCTTTGTTGATGATGATGTGTTCGTTGAGATGTACCAAGAGGATGATGCTCCCACAGTGATACCGCTTCAAGAGAATAACGATGTTGTTGATGAGCCTCTTTACGATTTAGGCCATGCTGAAGAAGAGGTCGATGCCGAAGCCCTCCGTGATGATGATGGTGATGACGATGACGATGACGACGATACTGAGGAAGACATTGACGACGAAGAAGAAGACGATGAAGATGAAGGGGACGATGATGACGAGGAGGAGGAAGACGTTCCGTTGTCTATTAGTGAGAGTGATTGACTGTTTGGAGTAAAAAAATTCTTGTCAATGTACTTTTAGACATGCCTGTTTATTATTTAAATTGAATTAGTTATTAATTGATGGCGGTTGACTATTTAATTTGGGTTGTCTTTTATAGTCGGCAGTGCCACATTGTTAGCATACTTAGTTCTGCACTTAAGTTGTTTATTATTCGGGCGAACTACATTGTAGATATGCCGAGATCCAGTGCACCCCGAGGTCGTGGAGGTGGCCGTCGCGGAGCTGCTTCGGCATAGTCAGCCCCCCTCCCTAGGATTGGTGATGTGACTACTACTGAGCAGCCGTCATCGTCATCAATTGCTTCAGAACATGGTGAGACGATATTAGTTTTGTGTCGGATTGAAAGCAATTACTTGCAATATATATAAATATAATAATTTCCTTTTTCATCATCTGCAGCGTCTAGTTCATCTGTACCGCGAGGTATTACCCGCGGAATACCTCTTCCAGCCACCCAGGAGCAGAGGGTTACTGCTCATGTCCGAAACAATTAGTATGTTTTTAATTTGCAAAGCTCAATTCTATTGTAATATGCACTTATATTGGGATTGATGTATCTTTGTGATTTCTTGTAATTAGTTTTGTTGAGGATTGTGTTAGGACCAAGATCGGTCATATTATCAAGGCTCACCTCCCACAGCCTTATGCGACGTGGGGGTCGTGGACGGAATCAGACAAAGAGCTTGTTTGGGGGAATTTTTTGGTAAGGAGCACAATATTTTTTATGTGCTTTACTTTTGCGGTTTTAGAAGTACATTATCACTGAATTTTTCTTGCTAACTGTGTTTTTCAATTGTGTTGAATTATGTTCAGGACTATTTCAAATTTGAGTCGGACGGAGAGCGAGAACTCGGGAGGCAGGCGTGGGAGTGGCATTGTGCCGAGAACTACAAGAAATGGATGCTGAATGCGAGGAGGTGGGCGCTAGCTCGGGCGGGTACGGCAGATATATCTATGACCAGAGACGACAATCCCAAGTACTTCTCCAGAACCATGTGGGGGCACCTGATGTCGCATTGGAGTACTCCAGACTGGGCGAACTGAGTGAGCGAGGCACAGAGATGACTCAAAGCGAGAAGAAGATGAAGCACAGTGCTGGTTCCCGTCCATTTGCCGTGCATGAGCTGAGGTTGACAGAGGAGGACCCTGACAGGAGGCCCCCTACGAGGCTCCTCCATTTTGAGCGCACACACCAGAATAGTGATGGGAATTGGGTGTCTGAGAGCGCCGAGCAGTTTGCGGTAAGCACGTAACTAAGCAATACTTTTGTATTCCTATTGCATTTTTTGCGATTGTGGCCAATAGAATTTCTCTAACATTTTTGTTGTTTTCTTATACAGAGTTTATTTAGAGAGAGAGTTCAGGCCAACTCCCAGCCAGACGGTGGACGATATCTCGTTGTGGTCAGACGCGACTGGGGGTCCTAGGAAGGACCGTATACTAGGCCACCCTCGTCAGTCCGCTCGAGCGTTGTTAGCAGACAGACCAGCATCGTCAGGCGAGACGAGTTGTACCGGTCCTCGGGCAGACGCGACGGCTATGGCTGCGACGTTGGCAGAGTGCTTCAATACAATGTTTGATGCGCGCATGCGGATGATGCTCGGTGACAGTTATGTAATTATAAAGGACCCCAAACTACATGTAATACAAATTTTCCCAATATCCTGCTGTATTTTGTGCTCTATATGTGATCTTGATTAGATATATGATGTTGAATCATTTGTATGGCTTTGTGCAGGGCAATACCGATGATCTTAGTGCCGGTGACCCCCGGGGCAATGAAGATGTTGTTGGATCAAACGTGCCTTCATCATCGAGGAATGAAGAAGATGATGACGGGGCTGGTTGTTCTACCTACGAGTGATTTAGATAGGGGTTTGGTTAGGTTCATCTGCCATGAATGTTATTTTCTTGTTTTGAATTGATCATCGGTACTTAACTGTATGAATTCTATTATTTTAATGCATATGTTAACGTTTATCTATACTTTGATGAATGTGAGCAGCTGTTTGAATGAATGCGGGACAGGGGGGTAAAACGATTTTGAATGAATGCGTTGAAAGCTTTCAACACATTCATTCAAAAGCATTTCAACAGATGTTAAATCGGTTTTTGGATCGATTGGATTGGATGTGAATTGATATTAGTTTTGCGACAGGTTTTGGACAGGTTATCTGACCTGAATTATTTTTTTTGCAAATCCAGGTTTTGCGACTGCAATATACGGTCGCTAAATTAAAAAACGCGGTCTCTAAATTTTTTATTATTTTAAAAAATAATAATAATAAACAATTAAAAAAATTAAATTATTTAGCGACCGCCGGTAGCGGTCGCTAATTCGGTCGCTAAATATAAATATAATTTAATAAAAAATAATTAAAAAACATAATTGTTAAATTAATAAATATTTAGCGACCGCCTTTAGCGGTCGCTAAATATAGTCAACGCGGTCGCTAAATTTAGCGACCGAACTTAAAATGCGGTCGCTAAAATTTAGCGACCTGGGCTATAGCGACCGCCCTTATGCGGTCGCTAAACCCCTTTAGCGACCGCGTAAGGGTCTTTAGCGACCGCCAGTTGCGGTCGCTAAAGACCCTTTTTCTTGTAGTGTTAAACACATCAGGATTGAACATTTTGTTGAAGACAGAATCAGTACCACCAGCCTCAATCGTTGATATTTCCTTAAGATTGTTAGGAAACGAAATTCGGCTTTGAACGTGAATAATCACCATCCTTAAGGAAATATGCCCCCACAATAATTGTTACTGGGTTAATGGCAGATTCCTTTAGGATTACAAAGCCAAACAAAATTCTGATCAGCTGTTCAGAATTTTCTCAAGAACACATTTTTGAATAATGAGTTTTTGATTATCAAAAATTGAAGGATATACAGATATTAAATAATATCTGAATGGACACAACCCTTGGCATCAGGGAACACAACTGTTTGGACACTAACTACAATTAACTGTTGACTGCAGCTAACTGCTAAATAAAATGAAATTAATTAAAATACATTAATTAAGTTCAACCAAGTGCCCAAGTGCTTATCTCTTGACCATGAAATATTGTTATATTTCAAACCCAAATCAAGGTCAAACCAAGAAAAATTTCAAATTTCCCTCCAACTCTTCCCACCATCCAAAGTTAATTCATTTGGTGGGTGGAGCCTTATAAAGGCTTTATATCCTTTTTTTTTTCCAATGTGGGACAACAAACCCACACTTCCTCTTATCACTAACTATTCCAACATAACAAGGCCTGGCAAAAACATCTCAGGAAACTCCTGAGCTGACCCGTTTTCAGTTGGTCGCACAGCTTCCATCAACTGAGATATGGGATTATTGAAACTATTTGGTAAACAGTACATTCTTCTTCAACATTACTAGATTCGATGTCTGCACCGGGCTCTGACTGCTCGAAAGGAGGCCTCACCAAGCCCAAGCACTCAGGGAAGTGATTAGGATGGGGCTACTTTTATGGTGTTTTCTCATCTAGAAACCCTCTTTTGTACCTTACCAATGAATGAATTGTCCTTTGTGTGCATACATGTTGTGCGACATTATCAGTACATGACTGAAAAGTTTAATGCAAGTAACAGTCATTGTCACAGAAGGTGCCTCGTGAAGGAATTTACACAAAATGCTGAAGAATTATAATCACAATACCTGCTAAGCTAGAAGAGCTGAATAAGAACTAGATTGGTAGCTAGATGAGTAAGATATAACGTATCCCTAACCAAAATAAGTGCCATGGGCATGACACTTGTCGCTAGTCGTGGAAGAGTTTATCCATATACCAAGTCCAAGGGACTGCAGTCCCATACAAGAGGCCCCTGGTTTTCCAAGTTTAACCATCTACTAGGGACATTCACAAATTAGAAAAGAGCTTTGCAAGGGAGCCTATGCTTTCACTTGTTAAAGTTCTAAACCAGTCTTGATAAGAGTTCCTGCCGGTAACATGCAGTACGAAAGTGTGCTTGCTCTCAGACCTCATCTAGATCTAGTTTGCACAAAAGCCATCTACGTCCCGAGCTTCACTAGCCGGTTCAAACTCTAGGCACTAAGATCCCAATTTCCAAGTGGATGACAGCTTCAGTACCAAAAACCGAGTTACAAAGGATCTCCCTGGTAGGAGTTCTTGTCGTGGTCGGGTAAGCAAAAATGATTTCTGGGACCTAACTCAACCAAGAAGTTGTCTGGCAGAATCCAACAAGGATCTTTGGTACACCAAACCGATACGTGACTGCCCATCAGAGGAAATCTTCGCACTTATGTTCTGTGATGGTGGCATAAGCTTCGGCATGTACTCATTTGGTGAAGTAGTGCAAAGCAAGGGTGACAAATTGTGCTGGCCCGTAGCAATAGGAAAGGGGCGGGTCAAAAAGATCCATGCTCCCATAGCAAGTGGCATCTATTTGCCATTAAAATAAGAAGGGTTGTTATGTGGAATACGTGAGAAGCGTTAGCATTTACACATTTTTGTGAAAGTCTGACATCCCGCATCATAGGCCCATATTAGCCCGTCCCAAATCTGGTGTGCTAAAGCTCAACCTCCCAAGTTCTGACCAAAAATTCCTTCATGCACTTTCCTGGGGCATCCTCGGCTAGGGATGGAATTAAGCAACTTGAGTATGGAAGAGTGAATTGACAATTGTACTCAATATCATTAGTTCAAGGCATGGCGAGAGGCTCAAGTTAGGAACTTTCGAGACTCTTTTAAGCTAAGGGTGAGGTGCCTCTTTCTGATAAGTTTTATGCTATGTTGCATGGACTCTTCAAATGTATAAAACCTACGTTAGACACTTGACAATTGGTCATGAGTATGAGATATGTGTCCGACACATTTCGAGGATATGCCACTAAGAACACTATATTATAGTGTTTCTTTTAATTCGTTATAGCATTAAGATGATATAAGTTTTAAAGTTAAACAACTTGCATCATATAAACCATCACGTTAAGAAAATACTAAAAATTAACAGTGCACGTGATTATTTTGCTGGGTACGTGACTAAGGTGTTGAAAATTAGATAAACCCGGCACTTGGACACATATCTGACTCAGACACTCGTATCGAGGTTACGTAACAAATGTCTTAATAGGATCTATCCAACTTGCGCTTCTGGCTCAATAATTAATGATTGCAGAGACTAGAATACTTGGGTGTGGATGCAAGTTGAGATCAAGCGTTCTTTGAAGCTCGGAGGAGTTGAATGTGGCGAGGTGTGAAAGAACATCTTCGTGTAAATCGTCAGATCAACTGGTTTGCTGAATATTGATATATGCACATAGCTTTAACTAAGTATATAGCGGTGATAAACTCCTTCCCCAGCATGCCAATTACATAAATGAAAAGTTCATGCAAAATTGCTAGCGACCAAAGTACTCTCTCGTTCAGCTGCTTAAAAGCACTGCAAGAGGCTTCCATCTAAGTCTACTTCAACTCTCTTCAAAAGTTCATGAAGTGGAAATGGGATTCCATATTGTTTAATGAATAAAAGAAAGAAAGAACAAGATAGCGTGATAGAACTAAACCAAGAAACAATTTTTTCACTAAAAAATAAAGTCCAAGCAAAAATGAAAAATTTCCCAAAATCAACGTCCAAAAGAAATTTTTTATGGCAAGTTAAAACCATTTAAGACATATGAAAACCCAATTGGGAACACAAACTGAATCACCAATTAAATAATGAAAAAAAAAACCAAAACAGAGAAGGATTTATCGATGTTCAAAATGCATGAAGTACCTGTGTGAAACAATCAACACTTGGACATAGGTACGGGATATGTATCTGACACATCCGTAGGATATGCGACTGAGATCACTATAGTGTTCTTTTTAGTTTGTTATTGCTTTGAGTTGATTTCAGTTTTAAATTAAAACGATATGCGTATCAAAAACAATATGTAAGCTAAGGAATAACTAAGAAACAAGAATGGTAGGAACTTATTGTCGTATCCTCGTGTCTTGGTTTTTGAGAAATAGACGAATCTGATACTTGAACACATATCCGATTCGGACACTCATACCGAGTCCAATTATCATAGAATTTATAAATGAGAGCACCAATTTATATCTCAACATGAACAAAATGAATCACCAATCAAATAACGAAAAACAATTACACTTAGATCTGCATCTTGAATCCTGCACCCTCTCCCTAGGGTCGAGATAGCTTCACTTCCCTCCACTTTCTTACGATCATATCCCTTTCAACTTAAGGACACTCTCGTTCTTAAAATGTAGTTTTCGCTCGACTCGTTCCGTACCTAGTGATGAGCTTAACTAGTGCTCTAAGATGGCGAATGCAAAGACTGGCTTCCCCGGATTCCAGAAATGGTTAATGATACATCAACCAACAAATTATGACTTAATTATTATTCCATTGAACACCATTATTTCTGCCTCTTAGTTGGACAAGTTTAAAGCCTTTCCCCTCTTTTTTGGCCGGAGAATCTAACAGAGACATTACTGTGAACTAAACCAGATAGTTATATGAGTGAAAAAAACAAAATAATTAACCAAAATCTATGAATCACGGACACGGGTTTGGGTGCGGATACGATACGGGTGCGAATACACCGACCAATACGATATTTTTTTTTAATTTTTAGCATATGGGTGCGGCGCGGATACGGCATATATTTATTAACATATTATTCCCAACCTATTCTGGTCGCACTCAAAGGTCCACTTGGAGTCCCATTGTGCATGACACGTCCGCACAAGCACAGTATTCAACGCTTTGAACCGGACAAAGTGCACGTGCCCAAGTCACTTGCATTCTTTGCCTCACACGCCTCACGCGCGACTCAGTCACCAATGATTTCACGCTACCGTGACTTACAGTACCACGTTCGTCGCGCCGCGACCACCTAAGCACCTTTTCACCAAAAACATGGACCGTTGGCGCAACCGGAGCGACGGGGTCAAGGGCATAGGCTTTGGCCAAACCCATGGGGTCGGCCTCGGCCTTCCCTAAGGCCATGGGGTAGGCCTCGGCCTCAATGGGGGGTCGGCCTCGGCCTCCATGGGGTTTGGCCTTGGCCTTTCCCCCCGGTTGTTCACTCTTCTTGTAAAGTCCCTTTCGCTCTTTGATCGCTTCATACACTTCGTACCTGGCTTTGGCACCTTGTCCGTCACACGGGTACGTTTCATGTCGACACGCTCGTCACAATGTACCTTTCAGATTTGTCATTGCCCATCAACACACCTTCCGTCGGTACACCCGAATTTCACCCAAGGGGGAGTGGCCTTGGCCTCCCTTCATGGGAGTTGGCTATTGGCCTTGGCCACCCCCTAGGGTCGGCCTCGGCCTTCCCAAGGGGTTGGCCTCGGCCTTCCCAAGGGGTCAGCCTCGGCCTCCCCAGGGGTGGTGGCCTTGGCCTTCCCCCAATCCTTGGCTTATGGCCTCCCCTCCCGCGCGCACTTGTTTTCTCAAGCTTTGCACCTCCGCGATGTTTACGGACGTTCGTACATCTACCTCGCGATGTCTGTCGTGCATCAACCTCACGACGTCCGTCGTCCGTGAACCTCGCGACGTCCATCATCCGTCAACCTCGCGATGTCCATCGTGCAGCAACCTCGCGACGTCTTTCGTGCACCAACCTCGCGACATCCGTCGTGCACCAACCTCGCGATGTTCATCGTCCAACAACCTCGCGACGTCCGTCGTGCATCAACCTCGCAGCATCCGTCATGCCTAAACCTCGCAACGTCCGTCGTCCGTGAACATCACGACTTCCATCGTCCCTCAACCTCGCGAGGTCCGTCGTGAACCAATCTTGCGAGGTCCATCGTGCACGAACCTCGCGAGGTCCGTCGTGAACCAATCTTGCGAGGTCCATCGTGCACGAACCTCGCGAGGTCCGTCATGCACCAACCTCATGACGTCCGTGTGCACCAACCTCGCGACGTCCGTCGTCCATCAACCTCGCGACGTTTGCCGTCCGCGACCGCGCACCGCTCCCGCGATGTCCGTTGCCCAAAGTCGCGCACTACCACCGAATGACCCGTCACTAACGACCGCGTACCATCACTTCCAACTTTGTCATTACTACATGTTGCATTCATCATCTTGTTATGACAGGTACACTCAGCTCAAATCCCATCTTTGGGACACCCAACGCTAGCCCGTGCTCCGTCTCCGCGACGTTCGTCATCGCGCCCGTGCCCCATCTTCATGATACGTGCCCTCGACACCAAGTATAGCTCCGCGACGTTCGTCGCCGTGCTCGTGTGCCATCTTCATGATACGTGCCCCCGGTACCAAGTATAGCTCCGCGACGTTCGTCGCCGCGCCCGTGCGCCATCTTCATGATACGTGCCCCCGACACCAAGTATAACTCCGCGACATTCGTCGCCGCGCCCGTGCGCCATTCTCATCATGCTTGCCCCCGGCACCAACTATAGCTTCGCGACCTTCGTCGCCGCGCCCGTGCGCCATTCTCATCATGCATGCCCTTGGCACCAAGTATTGCTCCGCGACGTTCGTCGCAGCGCCCGTGCACCATTCTCATCATGCGTGCCCCTGGCACCAAATATAGCTCCGCGACATTCGTCACCGCGTCCATGCGCCACAATCATGATACAGGCCTTTGGGCTTCACACTTATTCACCACACCATGCGCCCCCACTATGGACGTGGAACATGTTTCGACCCACTCTCTAGAGTGTGCAGCATCACGGGGGGCTCCGTTCGTAGTGCTCCAGCACGAGGACCCCTCGCAAAGGGATGGGCTCATAACCTTAAAGCCATCGCTGGCACAATCAACTATGGGATGGGCTCACAACCTTGAAGCCATCGTCGACGTCTGTCGTCCCCGGGGAGCGCCACGTGTCTCGTGATGACATCATCATCTCAACCTCTATAAATAGAGGTCTTGAGAATTCATTTGACATATTGGATATTTTAGAATACTTTCACTTTCTCACTCTAGAATCCTAGAGAGAAACATACAGGACCTTGACTTTAGACCTAAGCATCAAACTGTGACTGTCGTCGTATATTCATCATGCGCCATCGTTCTCGCAGCACTGCCACCCTCAGGCTCTATCTGGGAAGCCCTTGCTCCGCCCTTGCTGTGTCTCACATCAACATACTTGGCACCTGAGTCGGACTGCATTCCTTGTGGCACCTCCACGTCGACTGCGAACCCACTTTCCTTAGCATCACATATATACTATTTGTAGCAAAGATAATAGTATTTCAAACAAACAATAAGATAGTTTTTTAATTTGGTGGGCAACTTCAGAAATATTGAAAGTGCGTAACGATATTCGATAGGAGAGTTCACAAGTTCTGTTATTTCTTGAAAGTATGGGTGCTAGTTTACAAGTTTGGCAATAACGCTGGTACCTAAAAATAATAAACAGAAAGTTGGATTTAGTTGTCATCCAGCTGTCACCCAAAACAAAACCTCACATTGATAACATCGACAGATTCCCGATAGCTCTACAAAGAGAAGCCGTCACCGCTACGGCCAGATGCCTGCAGTTGCCTCTACTGTCGAACATTGCCGGTCGCCGCTACTACCGAAAGACCATCGCCGATACCGACACTCTCCGACGTAAGTCGTTCCTTCTTCTCTTCTCCTTCTTTACGTCTCTCATCTCTGTAAAAAAATAATCCTAGGTGCGTATTCCCGCCGTATCCCTACTGCACGCGAGATCCAAAAATTTTAATCAAGAAAATAATTCTACACACGCACTCAGTGCACACCTCTGCTGCACCCAACGAACACCCGGTGCTGGTGCTTCACCCAAACTGCCGCACCAATGCTTCATATAGACCAAAAAGCAGAAGAACTTAAAGATGAAAGCCCCAATTTAATTCTCAAAAAGAGGAGAGAGAGACGAGCATACTCCTAATGCAGAAGCAAAAGCATAATAAGAAGAAGAAGAAGAAGAAGGAAGGAGTATCTTTCATCCACCGAGGACCGTCGCGACCAGCCATGACCAAAACTGCCGCACCAATGCTTCATAGACCAAAAAGGGAGAAGAACTTAAAGATGAAAGCCCCAATATAATTCTCAAGAAGAGGAGAGAGAGAGAGAGAGAGGCGAGCATACTCCTAATCCAGAAGCAAAAGCATAAGAAGAAGAAGAAGAAGAAGGAAGGAAGGAAGGAAGGAAGGAAGGAGTATCTTTCATCCACGGAGGACCGTCGCCACAAGCCATGACGGTTTGGTGGCTGTTAGCAAGGAGAGAAAGAGGAGATTAGCGGTGGTGGTGATGGACCAATATGGGTGGTGGAGCAGCAACAGTAGCTTCTCGAATCAGTGTTTCAATACACTAGTCAGACTTCCACGCGCTTCGCGCGTGGCTGTCTTCCTAGGTAAGCTGTAAAGAAAATGTACCGCATGCTAGCTATATGCACATTCAGTTGAATGGCCATTTTAGCAACTGTTGTTGAGTATGCATAGGCGGCAAAAAATATAATTTGCATTATCGTATGCAAGTGTCAAGAATTTAGGAAAAGAAGATTGCAACTATCAACTATCAATTAAAAGTAACTACGGGGTCACGTTAACCTTGGTCTTCAATGCAGCTTTTGAGGTGCACGTGTAGTGCAAGATTAATGGCATGACATCAGTAGCATGGTGTGTAATTTTGTTGACAAATATTGGCAATGACCTAAAATAGATGAAGGTGAAGTCGGGCTCTTTTATATGTGTTGCTAGTTAGATTCTACGTGATACGCGCGTGGCTGTTTTCCTATATAGTTTGTGCCAATTATTTTTATTCAGAAAAAGAGACTTTGGATGGCTTACTATTTAGTTTGAAGCTGATGCCTGGAACAGATTTTAACCAAACAGGAACCCTTTTCTATAAGAAAACACATTTTAATCAAATATAGTCCTGATCTGTGTGCTAGTTTGATGGGTTTGACAATAGAAGGCATTTTATGTTTTATTTAATCACCGGCTAACCGCAAATTCCTGAACATTGTGATGTTATTTTGCAGAGACTATTCAGCAAAATAAGAATTAGACAAAGAGGAAAGCCAATCAAACAAAGTCATTTCATTTCTAACATTCTTTTTCGAACATTGTTTTTTTTCCTAAGTCATATCTACTGCATGAATGACAACAGATTACACAAAATGTAGCAAACTTGGCTGATAGGCTCAAGGAGATTAAGCTACTATTTAATAACTTGCCTGGCTGTTTGAAAAGTCTTTGGAATGAATCTGAGCCATGAGCATTAGTTGCTAGACACAAAAGTTTTTCTCCATTTAACGATCCTATCTGCTTCACAATCAATTCCAATGAACTCTGCAACTAAGAAGGAAATTAAATGCGTCATACAAGCAATATAGGCCTTTAGAAAGATGGTATTAATATGGTAATGTAATTATCTTGGGTATTTTGAAATGATTTCAGAGCGTTCTCTGACTTTATTTGTGTTTTTGAGACCTTCAAAATTGGACATATTTAAGGGAAAACCAGTCTCGTTTCAAAAGGAAATTGGGAGCTGCTATCTGAAATGATTTCAGAGTCTTCTGTGACTTTCTTTCATGATTACTAACAAAAAATGAAATTTTCCATAATACACAAGAAGTTATGGTTAAAAACAATGAGTAAAGTCAATGGTTATATATATATTAATATTTGTCCCAAGGTTTCACAAAACTGAAAGGGAGGCCAGTTTTATACGTTTTAATTTAGTGGATGGTTGCTTACCATTTTGAAAACTTATGTTTTAGATTCAGGTTGAGAAGCAAGATGTCAGCAACAAGAAATTTGTATTTTAGCAACAAATGAAACAAGCAGCTGCTGAGATGTTAAGATACTATTTCTTCTACTAACGAGTTAATAAAATGGTGAGCTCTTTGAGTATGCTTCGTTGGGAAATGAACTACCATTTTGGGAGTCAAGTTCAGCTATGCATAACCAGCAGAATCATATTTCTTACTTTCAATTATTCGTTTTCTATGTGCACAAGCATATGCAAATTCACATTATATAGCTGAACAATATAGTGGCACTCCAGTCCAATATAGGGTTAGTTTTTCATCTTCATAGTGGCACTGCAGTGCAATATATAATGCTACTTCAGTTTAGTATATGACATTAAAATGGCAATGTCATGGAAGACCATAAAAAGATACCTGAGAGAGTATGGTTGGACTACTTTCTGCCTCAAACAACCTCTTGTTGTTTAGGACAACAAGAAGTTGTTCAGAGCCTTTATTGGAAGCTTATGGAAAAAGTTAACAACCAAAATGGATTTCAATTATAGACTCCTGACGTAACAAACTTAAGAAACACAATTATCCAGAGAGCATGATGCGCGGGGAATGAAAGCAGTAGTGTACCTATGTTGATTGCTTTGTTCGGGCTAAAAGTTCTCTGTATACCACATTGCGTGTTTGATACATATTTGAAATTCCATCTCTTGGTCTAACGAGTACTCTGACATCAGATCCTTTTTGAGCTCTTGACAATGCAACATATAGTTGTCCATGTGAGAAAACAGGTTCTGGCAAATATATGCCAACCTTTTGCAATGTTTGTCCTTGAGCTTTGTTGATAGTCATTGCAAAGCTTAAACGAATAGGGAACTGTTTTCTTTCGAATTGGAAAGGATATTTTTCTGAGGTTGGCAGTCGCAAAGGAATGCGAGGAATGAAGACGCGGTTGCCTTTGTACTGACCACATGCAATTTTCGCTACAATTATATTCGGTTCAAAGCCTTTGCATAGTAGGCGTGTTCCATTGCATAGACCAGAAGATGGATCTAGATTTCTCAGCAACATGATAGGGGCATTTTGTTTCAAAAGAAATTTGATGATGGGGCATGCCATTTGGTGACAAAGTATGCAAGAATTCTCATTGGTAGTTTTGATGTGTGTCATCAATGGCTTTGTCAAAGCTGGTATAGGTGTATGTTTCACCAGGGAATTTTTCAATCAGATTTGCATTGATTTCATCAACATAATCATTTTTTGGGGTTAGGATTGCTCTGCCTGTGAAGTATGATGAATCTAATATATGTTGTTCCATACATGGGTAGATGAAATCTGTCAAATCTAAAATGGATTTAGAATCATCTGTGTATGGAATGACCATACCTTTGGGAATTTCAATGTTGTCTTCATTTGTACACTTTTGTGTGCTGTTGCCGATGTGTAGAAGGAATTTCAAGAACTCGGGATCATGGATTGCTCTCATATTCTCATTCAAATACAACTTTTGTATGGAATCCCAAAGATCTGACATGGCGAGGCTGTTCGAAATTGCCTCTTGTCGTGATGCGTGGGGAGTAACTGGGAGTACTTGGCGAAAATCTGCACCGAATACAAGAACTTTGCCTCCAAAAGGGGTATTGTTTGAGCAAAGATCACGTAACATGGCTTCAAATGCTTCAATAGTTTGCTTCCTTGCCATGGATGCTTCATCCCAGATAAATAGATGTACTGTCCTTATGAGATTTGCCAATGAGCTTTGTTTGCTGATGTTGCAGAAAGAAGAATTAGTGTCTGCTAAAGGTAGTTTAAAGCGTGAATGAGAAGTACGACCACCGGGCAAATTCGATGCTGCAATGCCAGAGCTTGCTGTAGCAAGAGCAATAAGACCTTTGGAACGGGTTGTAGATTATAAAGCGCGATAAAGGTAAGTTTTTCCAGTACCACCTGGCCCATCAACAAAAAAGGCACCAGCCGCCTGTGTTTGTACATGCTGCCATATTGTGTCGTATGCAGTACGTTGACATGTGTTAAGCTGTGACACGGACATTAAATCTTCATGAGGGATTTCGATGCAAAGCTCTTCTTCAATTTCCTTATATTTAGTACTGAATTCAAGTTCTTTCACATCTACTGAGGGGAGGTTGTACTTATAGAATGTATCCCATAATGCCCTCGGATTGTTTGATTCGGAAAATATAAGGAGAGTTGCAAAAAGTCGTCGCAAAGCTACAGGCATTTGGAAAGTTGCTGCTTCCTGAAGGCATTTTTGTGTTGCACTATATAATTCAAGTAACCCATGTGCCTCAGCTGCATCACGAAATGAAGGAAAGAGTTTTCCATTCAGTCTTAAGTGCATAAAAAGATGTTGGTCCTCTGACATGAAGTAGAAGCACTCGCAAATAGTGCCACTCACCTTCCATAGGATTAGCTGCTATTATCCGTCCTAGCATGAATCCTCGTTGACGTGGAAACCAAAGATGATACTTCTTATTCCATTCATAATTTTGAGGGGAACTCTGAGTAAAGATGCTTCTCTTCACTTTTGTTTTCTCTATTTATTCTAAAAAATTATGTTAGCATGGTGCGTGAGTTCCTGTCAGTTGTTACTACACTTTGAAGATTTTCAGTTGCTCAGAAGCCAATAGATTGCATATCTGGCAAATGAAGCTGTAAACTAATGACTGGAGGAAATATATCATTCAACGGGAATTTAAAGATACGCCAAGCAGCTTCAGGTGGAGAGATCCAGCGAGCAGATTGGAATTGGCTAATTTCATCTATGGTAGCATTGTTGTCAGTTGCACTAACTTGAAATAGAACACGATCATGGCCTTTGTATACATACTTGTATAAATATTTGACAGCTTTTATAGATGAGCAAATTTCAACGTTAATATGGCAGTTGAATTTTGCTAGCAAGTATGCATTGTAGGGGACCACCCATCTGTTGTCCAGTATTTGTTTTCGTACATATGCAGTACGACCATTATTTTGTCTTCGATATATGGGGTACGAATCATCTGAACTTATGCTATACTCGCAAAATTCACGAGGATATTTGTTTTTGCATTGACCTTTGTTGTTCATACAGACATTGTTTGGTTTTTGTGCACCACATGGACCATGCATCATATGGCTAACAACTGTCTCGTATAGATGTATGTTGTCCTCTTTGTTTGGAATTTTAGCTGATACATACCTGTCGAAATCTTCAGGATTTTTGATTTTGTGTCCTCCTTTTAGGATTAGTAGGAAATGTGCATGTGGTAAGCCTCTTTTCTGAAATTCAACGACGTAAACAAACGCTGCCACTGGCCCAAAAAGTTATTTTGTTATAATTTATGTCTTTACTTCCATAAGCTTGGCATGAAATATTCTTGACAAAAAATCAGGACGGTTGTATGCCTTTTCACCTGCTGCTAGTTCTTGTTGTATCTCTGGCCAGGATGGGTTGCAAGTTAAGGTCAAGAATATATCGGGTTTTCCATAACGCTGCACCAATGCCATTGCATCTAAGTATCTTTGTTTCATGTCATGAGAGCCACCAATGAAGGATGTAGGTAGGACGATTATTTTGCCACAAGTTGAAGCTCTACTTTCTCCAGATGTTACTGCATCTAAAAGTCCTTGATATAGATCAGCTCTAATGACGTCTTGATTTGTTCTAAGAAAATCCAATCTTGTGCTCTCAATTTTGATATACATGTCAACTATATATTGTTGTAGAAGGCGACCACTTCGAAGAAGGCAAGATGTTTCTCGTGAGCACATTTGAAGCATGTAGCAATAATATTCACAGCCTGAGACAATACCATCTCCTGTTTTATGCTTGGAAAGAATTGCATATTATATAGTTTGTCGTTGGGTAAGACAGAAAAATAAGATCTAATGACTGCAAAAGAAGAAGCATGAACATTCATTAATGTATTGTGTACCTTGTTCTTCTTTTTCGATCAACTCTTCTGGATTCTGAGAAGTACTGAAGTAGTGTAACTTTGTGTGGCATGATGGTCTTGCAGAAGAAGTATTGCATTTATATCTTTTAATGCCTTGATGCCAACCACTTTCACCTTAAGGAAACAAGAGAGGACACTGAAGAGGGTCATAACAACCGTAGTAATGCATTATTCTATAACTACTTCCTGAGTTGCTATGAACGGTTATGTGACGGTTAGTGCTTGTATTTGTTCCTTCCTGTTCAATCCAAATAGCAGTAACCTGGGATGTTGTAGGGCCATTAAACGTTCGTTGATCAGCTGATTGGTGACAATGTATGAGTATGTGGTCTTCTTCATTGACATGTATGTCCTTTAGTCTTCGAAAGAATGTAGCATATGGATTGACTGTCAAGATGTTCATCAAGAGTTTGACTATGTCAGAGCGCAATTGCTGGCTATTTTGAAGACGATTTTCAATTTCATGATCGGTGTCATAAAAATATAGCTGAAGATATTTAGGGGCTTCGTTTGTTGGCATAAGGTCGTTTATGTAATGATACATTTGACCTTGACTTTAAATGTGTATATCCCCATGTTCTTCATGTTTATTTTTCGATCTATTATTACACCGAGTGAAGTGAACGCAAACATATTATTGTATGCGCGTACATACTTGTGGAAGTGGTAGCTGTCATTAGTAGTAGCACTAAATAAATGGCATAGTGCTGTGGGTGCTTCGTTAAGCTGTACCTTTACTTTGCCATTGCTACAACAAAAGGCATTAGATTCATGAAAGAATTTTTTTGCACCACAGTAACTGCAAAATGTTGGCAAAGGAAGTTCTGATGAAAACTGTGGAGCTGTTCGAATAATCTGATGAGGTAGACGTGGTTGTCTAGGGCCTGCAATTATAGACTTGAGTGTTTATAGACGGACATTTATTTAAAAATGATCATATACACAGATAATAGTGAGAAGTAAAAGGAATCATACATGTAATGCAAATACTATGAGGCTGTGATCTGAGAGCCGTTAATAGATTAGCGGAATCAGTTATTCGAATGAGTGGAGTAGATGAAGAAGCGCTGTCATGTGTGCCGGCATTGAAGGCAGGATGAGAAGACAATTTTCATTTTTCTTGCCGCCTTTCTCTAGCTTTTTGTACTCGTTCAGCCTTTTTTGCTGACGACATGTTAGCGTAATAGATTTGTTGCCTTTGTCTTGCATATTCATGTGCTATATCTACAATAAATGTTGTTAAAAGAAATAATGTAAAGTGTGAACTACTATAAGATTTGTAGATTCAAAATTCTGCTAACCTTCTTTTGTTGTTAAACCTTCTGGAGATGACGCGATGTGTATAGGCATAGAAGATAAAGTGCTGGAATCCAGTGCTAATAAATTTGTAGACGTTGATGGAGCATTGAATTTGACTTGTTTAGGTACATCTTCATGCATGCTTGAAGCAGGTTTTTTTTTTCTTCGGCTCTCTGATTGCAATAACTTTGATTTCTCTTAGGTATGCTTTCAATCAACATATATGTGAAAGCACATGTTTGTGAAGAAATTTTTTGATATTATAACTAAGAAATTATACCTGATTTTATTGCCAAAACTTTAGAACTATAAGGAAAACTTTAGGAGCTTTTAAAGTGGGACTAACAAGAGCAAATAAGATAAAATGGCAAATGGAATGAAAGATATTATAAGTAAGGAGAAACGATTTAGGTGATAATGTTAGGGTTTGTAGCATAAAGATGCTAGAAGTTCTTTACAAATGGCAATGCAATGAAAGATCTTTTAAAGGGTCATTTTATCAGCTGTTTTAGAAGCAAGTTCTCTCAGTTTCTAGTAATAACTGGGTGACTTACTAAAAAACAAAAGGACATTAGAAATACTGGTTCATCTAGAATGAAGATCAATATGGCTACTGGAAAAGGAAACTGGTTAGAAGGAATAACGATGCTACAAGAACACGAGAACTTAAGGAAACAGCCTGTTGTGGCTGTTAAAGGCATCACAATGGAGTTATGTAACTTTCTGGTCCATTTCATGAAGGATATGTTATGAACCCTCAAAACTCCTTTTTCTTCTTTTACATAGGATTTATACTTCTTGTTTCCTTTAATTCTTCCAAAGAAAAAGGAACTAAGAAATATGCCTCAGTTTCTTCACTATATTTATACATGTTCTATGTTGTTGGTGGAATAGCTAAGACAATTGTTTACAAAGCAGGGATCATCTTTATTTGGTTAGAACTTTTGGTAAAACGTGGTTAATTATGGAAATTGAAGCAGAGAAACTTCATTATTGATTGTAAAAAAAAAATTCCTGTAGTTAATTTCATCATTCTTAAAATTAAAAGAAACACTAAAGGTTTTTAGCTGTAGTTATTGCTGTTAATCATTGTTTGTGGCTACAACTAAAGTTATTCAAGCAGTTAATAGCTAAGAGGTCATAGGAGTAAATTGATCAGGAATCGATAGTAAAAATTGCAAATGTTTTGTATGTACTTATTGAGTGGAGGGAATAAATACCTTTTTCGTTCATTGTTTGATAATGAATCTTGATCCAGATGGTTTTCTTCGAAAAAGTATGAAGAAGTTCCTTTACACAACAAAGTAATGGAAGAAAGTGAGAAGAGAAAATGGTGATAAGTAAAAAGAGTAGAGCTGATGTATGAACTTCCAGGTAGCAGTATAAGGAAATTTGGAGTCTTTTACAGAGTTGGTGAAATAGGATTAGTATGTATATTCAGAGCAGATAAGTTTGAAAATTGAAAATAGTTAAGTTAAAACTAATGTAATCATGTGCATAGTAACTATATTTACTTAAATACAGTTAAATATTGATACCTGAATATTATATTTATCTATCTGTAAAAGTTTAATTATGTTGTTGGAAAATTTAATATATGCTTAGAAAAGTAAACATCCATTAGCAAGAAGAAGAAAATTGTTGCATTAACTTTGCAAACTTCATAGATGAGAGAAGATTCTGCACACTGAATGCAGTAGTACATTTATACAATTTCCAGTAACTAAATACCATACATGTACAATATCTACATTTTCTGTTAACAAAATACTGAATATTCACACTATGTGCAATTCCTAGCAGTAGCTATTTTCTAGTTAAGCATCTTCAATATATCTCGAATATTCCACTTAGTTGGACATTGAGTTGATGTCGATTGCTGATGTGGGGTCAATTGGACGTAGTACTCCTTTTCAGAAGATCTCAAGTTGATGTTTGCAAGAAGTGTTGTCTGCTCCTATACAGAATTGTAATTGCTGTTAGCATGCATCACAATATGAATTTTGAAGTTCACTAATTACCTTGATGTCTATGTCTGAAATTTCTTCAACTGGCCTGCTAATAATCTTTTCAACATTGCTACCAAACATGGTCAGTTGAATAGTACCTGTATTGTCCTCAATTTCAGCTTGAAATATGTATCTGTATATGATTACAATTAAGTTAGCAATAAGACATGTCTGGTGGTAAGCTCTATGGTTGTTAGCTGACCTTGGAATAGCAATCGATTCTTTGGCTACACAAACATAGCATGTGAATGGTGTTCCAATTGCGTCAGTAGTGCCGGAGTTGCACCTGTTGCAAGCTATATAATAGAGACACTGAGATAGTGTTGATGCTTTGATGTGTCCTTTGACCCATGTCACATGTTCCTATTCGTAGAAGTTTACATTAATACTTTAAGTTCAAGAGGAACAAATCACAAATGAGCTGAAGACTTGACAAGGTGTACAAAATAAATACTTTGCATCCACCTAAATCTGTAGACAACATATAAGGCCTAATGAAGAACAGAAAACTCTTCGTAAATTTTATACGAATTTATGATTATTTGATTTGGATATATATATATATATATATATATATATATATATATATATATATATATATTTGATTATTTGATTTGGATATATATATATATATATATATATATATATATATGCATGTAAAAGCATCATTGGACTTTGAAACCTGATATTTGTTTAACTTCGCAGTACTTGTTATCATAGTTTGGATGACAGGTATCTTCTTTACACGTAGGTGTATTAATTGTTATATGTTTGCTAATGATAATATACTCATGCAATCTATTGCGCATATTGTAAAGAAGAAGCGAAAACAGTTCAGAAAAGTAGTATGGCAGAGGCTCAAAGTATATAAATATGAAGCTTTGAACATATGTTCTATAGTTGATTGAAGTTTATGTGTCAAAGTAATATATGGACCAAGCCTGACAATTTCAGAAAGTACAAGAAATTGCAAATTTCATGAGAAGCTTACTTGGTAAGGAAGTTGTTCAATAGGTGTTGCATTGAATTCAGTACCACCAATGTTGTCCTGAGGATTTGCAAGGAATTGCTTAGATCTTCGAATAGCATGAATGGCATCTTTGTATTCATCTCTCATGTAGCATACATGAGATTAATGCTAGCTACTGACACATAAAAATATTAGTAGTCGCCAGTGAAGGCTTGCCAGATTTCTATGGACCTAGCCTCAGGTATGTCCTTCTTTATGTCAATTGTGGACGACAATGTTGTAGATAGCGATAAACCTGTAGGAAAAGGAAAGGAGAAGATGCCAAAACATGTACAAACCTGTCAAATGAGGACATGTTGGTTTAAGTCATAGTGAGTTAGTGTATACAATAAATATCTATCCATCAACGATCATAAGTTTGAAAAGAGAACTAAAGAATGTGAACTTTTTAACAAACTGAAAAGACAACTAAAAATCTTTAGACTGATTTACAGACTGAAAACACAACTAAATTTCTATGCATCAATGACCGTGAATCTGATTTTTACAGTTGGCAAAATTGGAAGGAAGTAGTCTCTTGCATACCATTATATGGCCGCACCAAAACATTTGTTATGATGATTACTGGCAGATGAGTTATTTCAGCAGCTAGTCTATCACATTCATCGGAGACAAATTCATTCCAGGTTGCCAAGCTGATTGGCTTCATACTGCCATCAAGTTAATAATGATTACAATTGTTGTCAGAATTTTCCAAAAGCATATGATGATAGAACTTACGATTGATCAATGATCACAATGTCCCGAACGTGTGCTGAATATCTTGATGCACGAGGAGTTATGCTTTTTGTTGATAAGACTTCAATTGTAATTGCAAGAATGTCTGTGGTCAGATTGCAAGGAAAGTAAATAACATGACAATTAATTACGTAGTTGTAAAATTGCAAAGTTCAACACAACAAACAAATGGAAACATACCTACTGTAGCATCATACCCAAGTAGTTGCTCAGTTGCGAGAGAGGAATGAAATTATACTGGTGTGACATTGCGTTGATAACATTCTCTATATTGTCTATCTTCATTTTTGAATTCAATATGATTTGGTAGTTGCTATCAATAACTCTTTGGACTACTCGAACTCTTTGCACGCTACCATTACTAAAGAAATATTCATTGTCTGCATCGAGAGCTGCACTGAAGTTTGGAATATCATCGCCAAATGCAGTAGCTTGAATTTTAGTTCCCTATGTTGTATTAAGAGGCAACCATATAACTAATACAAAAATAACGTTAATATATCTAATAGAATGAACATAAAGAATGACCTCTTCGTCTGCCAGTATGTAAGTCTGGAATTTTAGCTGGAATTTTGTGATGCCCGACCTGATGATAAGCTTAGAAAAACTCCCTTACATGAACCCTTTCTTCTTTGATGAACCTGCAACCTCTCTCTCTCTCTCTCTCTCCCACACAGGTTTGCCTAACTCACTGTTGCACTCACGCTAGCTTCCCATGTCCCCCTTAAAACCGTAAATCATAATAAAAAAATAGGGAGAAAACGGCTAGAAGCTTACCGGAAATCTTTGCTGGAAAAATATTTCTTCAATCCCCCCCCCCCTCTCTCTCTCTCGTTCACAGCATCAAATGAAGGAGAGGACTAAAGATGTCAAACGGGTCAGGCTTGGGCCGCCCGGCCCGGGTCCATCGGGCTTGAAGCGAAACTGGGCCGGGGCCGGGCCAGGGAGGCAGCCATCCTGGCCGGGCCGGCTAAGGAGAAATGCTAGGCCCTGGCCCTATGCCCAATTTCTAGGGCGGGCTTGGGCCGGCCCGGGCCCTTTTTTTTAATTTTTTTTTAAATTTTCTTGTTATTCAATTTTAAATTTCATCTTTAGGCATGTCCAATTTTCAAATTTTGACAAATCTAATTTTTATCATTTTATTTCATTATATGTAATATACATATATATGTATGTATGTATATATATATTTATTTGTTCTCATTTTATTTTTTGCTATATGTTAAATCTTTTCTTACTCTTCTTGGTGAGCTTTATTAATAAAATCTGAACACATAACAATTATTACTATTTAAGAGAGACTGTTTCTACTATTTGATATTTTACTTCAAACTAATTGGCCGAAAACCCGGGATTGATACATGTTAATTCCCGAGACGATCTTTTTAATAAGTAGAAAAATAAATGTGTTCATAGGCCCTCCTCCTTTTATCCGGGCTTGGGACCGGCTGCTTGTAAACAAACAGGCGAAGTTACCTATTTTTTTATATATACGAAAAAATATATATCTTGCTTGTAAAAATTTATTTTATATATATGGAAAAAAAGTATATTTTGTGAAAAAATTTATTCTTAAAACTTAAGAGAAGGAAAATAAAAAGAAATTACCTAATCATCCGGAAGTACTTCAATATCCGAGTCACTGCTCTTCCTATCATCAATCGGTTTATCTTGCTCGCGGTATTTCGCATCAAGATAATCCTTCCAACATACACATAGCTCGAGCGACTCGGGGTTAAGACGACTCCTCCTGTCATCCAAAACCCTCCCGCTGGCTGAAAATGCCGACTCTGAAGCAACCGTGGAGGCTTGCACTGGCAGTACATCCCGTGCAATTTGGGATAAAGTTTTATACATGTTTTGATTTTGTTTCCAAAAATTTAACAAATTAAAATTAACCTGTTCTTGCATTGATAAATCAGAATAATGATCAGTATTTGCATATACACCAATCTCATTAAAAGAGGAAAAAGTAGACGAACCTGCCGAATTAGAAGTACCTTCACCTGGTAGTTGTCTTGCTACTAGATGTTCAAAGCCCTTAAGGTATGGCGCATAATACCTCTCAACAGTGGATGATGAAGCTCGCCCGCGCACGTCAGCAGAATTACGATAGAGGTTGAACAATTCCTCAAACCTCTTGCTCACTTTTGCTGTGAGTGCGGTTGTCTCCTCTGCTGTGTAGCACATTAATTTCGATATCTCTTGTATCGAGGCGTTCACGCCATGCAACTTTAACCTAGGATCTAAACAAGTAGCCACAGCAAAAATAACAGGCAGTTACTCCAATATTTATTAAACTTTTTATCCATCACTTTTACTATTTCCTTAAAGGGTCCTATATATCTCCATTTTGTTAACATTGTAGCCATCTTGAGAATTTCTATTACAGCGAGAGGAGAGGTGGGATAGTACGTACCAGACAATAAATTGGTAGACGTGTAGAATACCTCCAAAAATTCAGCTAGGTATGTGGCCATCTGCCATTCCTCTTGAGTTGGCAAGCCGGCTGGGAACTGGGTTAGTAGAAAATGCGTATAGACTTCTCGGTATGCCAGAATGTGTAAAAGCATATGGTATGTAGAGTTCCACCTGTGGACCACATCTGTAACTGCTCTCCTGCGAGGCATATTATATTCAACACACAACGTTTTAAATTGTTGTGTTCTCGGACTCGAGCTATTAACATACGCTGTCATACCCCTCATTTTGACAAGAATATCTCCTGCAGCAGCTAAACCATCTTGAACAATTAAATTAATTATATGACAAACACAACGAACATGAAATAATTCACCAGAAAGTACAGGTTTGAGGCTCTCCTTTAAAGCATCAACAGCAGCTGTATTGTTAGAAGCATTATCAAAACTAATACTCATAATCTTATCCTTTAATTTAAATGTGGTACATGCTTTTAATATAAGAGTAGCAATGTTCATTCCATCATGCGGAAAAGGAAAGAGCTCGAAAGCGATGATTCTCTTGTGCATAACCCAATCTGCATCAATCCAATGAGCGGTCACACAAGAATAACTAACAAAAGTAAATGGAGATTGCCAAATATCAGAAGTAAGACTAACTTTACCGTCAAATTTATCGAAATAATCGATAAGGCGTGCTTTAGCAGCATTGTACTGTCGGAGTGCATCGGATCTAGTTGTGTTTCTATGAACCTTTTTGTACAAAGGTTGAACGTATGTGTTCATATATCTAGAGTGCTTAGGATTATCGGCAAAAGAAAAGGCTTGTTCATCGTGAATAACAAATTCAGCGAGACCGTCTCTTTGCTCTCGCTGATTATAAACAAATAACTTACCGTCAAAAGATAACTGCGTTTGGGTAGGTTCGACGTGGCCTTGTCGAGGTGCACACAGAGGGTAATGCCTGTTAAGATGTCCATTACCACTACCAGACGAAAATAATTTAGCGCAGTACTTACATCGAGCTTTTCGGATGCCGTCCACCATAACTACATCAAAATGATTCCAACACTCGGCTTTCTTTTTTTTCCCCTTTTGGACTTCTGGCTCATTACCGGAGGCATTGCTCGGCCCTTCTTCATCATGACCAGGCATAGGGTTGAGATTATGCCACGGAGTAGTAGCTTCGCCAACCGAGCTGCGTCCTTGACTATAATGCGGGGGGTCTTCATCAGGCGTGTATTCAAAATCTGGAATGTTTTGATTGAACTCCCAATTGGCTTGGGTATCTATCATACAGCCTGTACTCATTCGTCCAGGAACGAATGGTTGTGTTGGTGCTTGGATTGGTGTTTGTGATGGCCGTGGCGCTGGCGCTTGTGCTTGCGATGATGATGATGTTTTTCGTGATGATGATCCACGCCTCAGTTTCTTCAATAATCCAGCCATATTTCACGCTAAACTTTTTTACTAGATTGGAAATAAAATTAGTAAGAGTAACTAAATACACAAGTATAAGAGTAGTAATAAGAAATAACAATTAAAAGAATGAACGAGTAACAAATATTAATCACTGAGGATAATTCGAAATTGGAGAGAGTTAGTAATTAAAAAGCATTTAGTAATAGTAATTAATAAATAAAAATTCACTAATTACTAATTACTAGACAAAAGAATTAGAGAGTAACAAATTAATAAGAGTAGTAGTTAGTAATTAGAATTTAGCAAGAGTAGTAATTAATAAACAAGAGTACTAATTAGTAAATACTAGTAGTAATTAGCAAGAGTAGTAATTGGAGAGGAAAATAGTAGCAAAGCTTGTAGAAATATAGAATGTTTAGATAAGAGAGAGTAAGAAGATTGGTGTGAAAAATTAGAGAGAAATGGTGTGAATTTATAGATTTTAGAAACTTCACAAAAGACCAAAATACCCCTAAAAACTATCCGTTTATAGTTGTTGGGGAGGGTAAGAGTGTAAAAACCTTTAAAGGAGTTGAAAAATTAAGTTAGACTAAAATACCCCCCAAACTAGCCGTTATATTGCTGTTGGGGGGGTAAAAGTGGAATTTTGGGGGAATAATCCGTTGGAGGAAAAGGGGGGAAAAACAAAAAATTCAAACAGGTGGGGCCGGAACCGGGCCCAGAACCGGGCCGGGCCGGGCCGGGCTTTTCCCAGATTTTTCGGCCTGGTCCAAGCCCAGGCCCTAAGCCCAATTCCTCCCGGCCGGGCCGCGGGCCGCCCGGCCCGTTTGACAACTCTAGAGAGGACTCTCACGGCACCTCCCATGTTATAACATATATAATAACCCTAATTTGGAGTATAACCAAAAATTCCCCCTGTATTTTGTTAATTATTCTAATTTTACCTGGAACTTTCTCTTATTACAAAGAGGCCCAAATAAATATTTATGATAAATTTTAAGTGCTAGAATAATTTTAATCAATACAAGAAAAAAGGCTTTTAGCGACAGGAAAATCCGTCGCTAAATATTTTAGCGACGGATTTACCGTCGCTAAAAGTCCCTCGTATAAAAGTCCGTTACTAATAGTTTGGCGACGGAATTTTTAAATCCGTCGTGTAATATTTAAGTTTTTGCGACGGATTTATTTATTAATTAGCGACGGAATATCCGTCTCTAATTATATTTTAAGTATTTTAATTTAATTTTTTTTTGTTAAATTAGCGACGGAATAAATATTTTAGCGATGGAATATTCCGTCGCTAAATGTCTTATTTAGCGACGGAATAATCCGTCGCTAAAAAACCAATAGTAATAAAAAAAATTAGCGACGGATATAATCCGTCGCCAAAAGTAAAAAAATTTTAATTTTTTTTTTATTTTTCTAATGCCCAGACCTGTAATAAAAAAGTCAATCCTCAACAACAATGTGCAATAATCAATACACAAAGAAATATATATAATTAATCATAAAAAAGACTCATTATGTACAAGCTGGGAACCGGATACAGCCGGTTAGGGGAGGGGAGAAGAGTACAAGCTGGGCGCGGGGGCCGGGGGGGAAGATGGGACCGGGCACGAGAAGGGGCTCATCAGGGGTTACCGAGTCCCAGATCTGGATCCTGCTGATTCGGGGCCGGCTCGGCATGTCCAACTGCGGTACCCTACTGATCCTGCTCCCTGATCATCCTCAACACCACCGTAGCAATGCGCGCGATCTCCTCGTCGTCCAACGGATGCTGAGGAGCCGGTGTCTATGGAGGGGCAGTGGGGGTGAGGACGCTCCTATCACGGCACGAGCAGTCCTACTAGGCAGGCCGCGTATGCGGCCTTTCGGCCGATTGACGACCTCCGGCGTATCCAGCCATCGCTTCAACGCCCCAGTACTCGCACCCGTACTAGTGGACGCTGATGGCTGTCCGGACTGCTCCTCGGACCCCCTAAGCTGTTCATACGAGGCCTGCAAAAACAGTGATATAAAGATATGTTAGGGCATTAATTAATGCAACAGACATTGAGGATAGAAAGACAAAAAATTAACAACTTAAACAAATTGACTCACATCGATCCGCCGGGCAATATCTGAAATATAGTCGCCCGCCCGGTGTGCCTCGTCCTTGTCCTTCTTCCGCACGTGCGTCTGATTATACGTCAGAGCTACGACCTCATCCTCCTCCAGATCCGGGTGCTCGACCGCATTCTTGTGTCGGACGATGTCGTGTGGCACCGACCCCCCTGTGTGCGTCGGATCTTTGTTCTGTCTGTTCTCAGCCCCGCTCTTACTCTTGGCGTCCCAACCTAGATCCGCAGCCCACCGATCTATCATCGCCGTCCATACAGTTGGAGATATCCAATGTGGGGGATATCTCATCATCTCCGTCATCGGGGCACCCGTGGGCAGCATCTTCTTCGCCCGGTCCCTTGCGTCGTGGAGCCATGGGCGGTAATTCTTGCCGATGTAAGGAAAGAAGGCCTGCTGCCTTAGTGCCTGCAGCTCAGGTGAGTCAAACTTGAAACCTTCCTGTAAGGCATTCAATAACTCAAATTAACTACAAAAAACAAACTCTAATTAAACAAATACTATCGCTGAAAAAAATACTTCACCGTACCAGCCACTCCTCCCATAGGGACTCCCTGGCAGCGACATCCCAGTCCTTCCAGTACAGGCGTGGCTCGAAGAATCGGCCCTTCACAAGAACGCCGATCTTCGTCCTCGCCTGATTCTCCAGGATCCTGCCAAAGAAGTAAATAAATAAATTAATACAGTTCAAATATAAATTAACACCCCAAAATTTTAAATATAAGGCATGATGTGATATTTTTTTTTATTTACAGGCCTTCCTGGGTGAGCGTAACTCTCTGTTTACGCTGGGGGTGGAATGCGTACCCCGCGTGTCGTCCGGAGGTGTCTGGACACGTGTCCGACACCTCCGGACACGTGTCTGACACGTACCAACACCTCCGAGGTTATTGATTTATTTTTTAAATGCCAAACACCGTGTCTGTCACCCCTTGAAGAGGTGTTCACAAGTATAAAGCAAAAATGTAACATTTTTCGGTGTCGGTGTTAATCGGACGAGGTGTCCGTGACCTACCGACACCTCGACACCTCATTGACACATTCGGACACGTGTCGGACATCTGGACAAGTGTCCGACACCTCATACAAGGTGTTCGAAGACATTGATTTATTTTTTAATTGCTGGATAGTCGGACACCGTGTCGGACACCCATTGAAGAGGTGTCCACAAGTATAAAGCTAAAATATGTTGTTTTGGTGTCAGCGTCGATCGGACGCGGTGTCTGTGTCTGTGCTACCTAATGGGGATCTCAATCCAATTGAGTCTCATCCTCCGTTAACAATCTCAATTCTCAAATGTTCAATGCAATAAAAATTAATAAAAATCACACATTCAATGCAATTGGGTCCCATCCTCCGTTAATAATTCTCAATTCTCAAATGCTCAATGCAATAAAAATCACACATTCAATCCAATTGAGTCTCATCCTCTGTCAACAATCTCAATATCTCAAACGCTCAATGCACAATTAACAATCTAAAATCATCAATTAATAACCTCAAATCATTAATTAATAATCTCATTTACTTCAAATGCACAGCTAATAACCTAAAATCATCAATTAACAACACTTAAAATCATCGATCAATAATTATCACAAATGATCAATTTCAAATGGAAAAAAATTGTTCAAAATGCACATATCCAATGCGCTTGAATTATTTCAATTGGGGTTCGATTCGATTAAGGCAATTAATTTAGGGTTCAATTAGGCACATTACTTCAATTCAGGGTTCAATTAGGGGGTTCTATGTTAAATTTAGGGTTCGGTTGAATTGGGGCGTTCAATTTAGGGTTCAATTAGGGGGTTCAATTAGTTTAATTTAGGGTTTGATTGGATTAGGGCATTCAATTAGGGGTTCAGATAGTTTAATTTAGGGTTCGGTTCAATTAGGGGTTCAAGTAGTATAATTAGGGTTCAATTACATCAATTTAGGGTTCAATTATAGTTTAATTTAGTGGTCGGTTGAATTGGGGCATTCAATTAGGGGGTTCAATAAGTTCAATTTAGGGTTCGGATGGATTAGGGCATTCAATTTAAGGTTCAATTAGGGGTTCAATTAGGGTTCGATTCGTTTAAGGCATTCAATTTAGGGTTTAATTAGGATTCAATTACTTCAATTTAGGGTTCATTAAGGGAGTTCTATTAGTTCAATTTAGGGTTCGGTTGAATTGGGGCATTCAATTTAGGGTTAAAAATACACACAATTTCAGAAAATTGTAAACTTTTACTAAAAATTCTAACGTAATCCAAAGTATCTTATTAACAAATTCCCAGGGAACAACTTAGCTGATCACTAGACTCGTTTCAATCACTCAACCATGTAAAACCAGTTGTTTAAACTAGCATACACATTGTTGCATTGCATAGATACAATTACAAGTAGAATCGTGAAAAGGGTGCAAATGGATATGAAAAACAGGTGCAAAACCTACTTGAAAATCAAGAGACCGCAAGAGAGATCAGCGGCAATGGCGGTGTCACGACCCGAACCCACGGGCAGGCCCGTGACCGGCCGCAGACCCAATAGACTCCAAAATAGGGCTCTGCCAGGCCTTATACACTAAAACCAACATATGCTGCAGCGTAAATTAAAACTTCTCCAAAACATTAATTACAATATGATATTTTAATTTGAATACATCATTTATACTAAAACTTTTCATAACTCTGATTGTCAACAACTAAAGCTAAACAGAAAATCTAATATTTAGCGACTTATTCAATGCAGACTCCGAAGCTCCGCACCAAATTTTCTCCTCCTATGCTCCTCAACATCACCTTACTTTCAACCT
Source organism: Escallonia herrerae (assembly GCA_033070095.1). NCBI lineage: Eukaryota > Viridiplantae > Streptophyta > Magnoliopsida > Escalloniales > Escalloniaceae > Escallonia > Escallonia herrerae. Next base: position 3,420 of record JAVXUP010002085.1, on the reverse strand, counting down.
GAAATGATAAGGGATGAGCTTCAACGTGCTCAGTAAGTAACCAATGATTCAACTAGGTGGACCATAGCATGTCAGAAAATAACTCACTTTATATTGTAGCATCATTAAGATATCTAAAAATCATAGATTTGATAATCATCGGGTAAAAACAAAACAGAGTACATGAAACTAAAAACTGAAGTATGAAATCATTAGCATAAAACTCACGACAACTAGTTGAATCCCAACATTAGCTCAAACGATATGCTGCGGTCAACGTACAGGCCCCACTGATTAGGGCCCGAAATCCCTCCTCCATCCGGGATAAAATTCTCTGGACGCAAGGGCGAACCACGAGCAACAGTACTGTGCATCAACGTACAAGCCCCGTTGACCAGGGCCCGAAATCCAACTTTCCCCCATGGATATAGGGCACAGCAATCGAGTAAACCAAAAACCCCTTTGGGGTTCATCGTGAACAAAATCACTCATCAATTGATTCTCAACCATCCTCACATCCTTTCAATAATCATCAACATGTTCAATATTCACAATAACGTCAATACAATACATTTCAATTCCGAGTTCCATTTTAGTTTCTAGGCAAAACATCATTTACATGCTGGTCCGGTTTTTCTTTGACGAGAATAAAACACTAAAACCTTTTTGGTAATTTAAGCTAGAGTAGTTAAACATACTTAAAACGATCAATGCTGCAAAACACTACATTTTTAACAGTAGATAAACATATACGTTGTACATAAAAACACTAATTGAATCAAAGGGTCACTTACTTGACGCTACGCATTCCCCACATCAAAACGACGATCATGCTACCACACCTGGTTCAAAGCACTTTCAATGCCATTCTTTTTATCTTCGTGTTCTCATCTTTACAACAACCCGAAGTATCGTCAGTCTCGACAGAACATTCCTGTTGAACATGTCTTCAAGTAAATTTGATGGCGCAGTCAACTGCCTGACCTTTACATACCCATCCCATATCATGCCTAGTTTACCACGTCATTCTTGGCATCTAATCAACGTTGCCGAACATCCATTAATTCACCCGTTTTAGCAACCACCAAGCAACCTTCAGACTTGCCTAATCACATGCACTGAACCCCTACGTTATGCACACTCCCGTTCACCCACAAACATTAATAACATACAACATCTACACCGCCCACTACGCACATACACATGCATATCTCACGCATGCACAGTACCACCATATGAACAGTGTACACAACCATTCGACACATATACCCACTACTAATCCTTCTTTATGCACAATGTTTGTACAACCATATACCCTTCACCTGTACATACTCACCCATACCTCAACGTACACAACCACGCTTCTCTCGCAAAATACACCTACACAACAATGCCCTACAACACCCCTTGTTATACGCTACCGCCCAGCAACCACCACACGGCGCGCACCTTGTATGTACAACATACACACAGTGCCATCATTAAACCACAACTACAACCACACCAATATCGCAATTGTTTACCGAACCCTGATTCACAAACAATTCCACAAAACCACTTATATGTCATGGTCATAGATCCCAGCGGTGACGTCAATCGGCGGTCAGAGTTGATTGCCGGTCATGGCTAGTCGATGCTCATCAACGGTGAAGGACGCCGGTGCTCTAATGTTGTGCGACGGCAAACCATGGATCGAGGAAATCTGGTAGTGGGTAGGTTGGTTGCTATTCCGGGTCACCCTCGCTGGTCAAAGACTAGGTGGCATTCGACGAAGGATGGGCAACGGCAGCTGTGATCTAGAAGAGGCATTGGCTGGCGATGGGGCTGCCGGCGACAGCGGATGTGGCCGGGAGTTGAGGAGACCGAGATGGCGCCGGTGATGGCGATCCTCAACGACTTGATGGTGGCGGTTGGTCGAAGTTTCTAGAGGGTCGTGGAGGTGCTGAGTAGCGGTGTTCGGTGGACGCGACCGGAGTTGGCCGCCGGTGACCGCGAGTTGCCCGCGATGGGGCTGCCCAGAGGCGCCGCCCGTTCCTAGGGCTGGCTGCCGCTCTCATCTTCTCTACTCTCTTTGATCTCATTCTTGTTTTTGACTCTCTCTCCCGATTTTCTTTTATCTTCTTTTCCCCCCTTCTTCTTTTTTTCAATTTGTTTTTGACTCTTTTATCATAATTTACTTACATATATGACACTAAATACTACATATAATATTTCTCACAATAATTAATGCTAATCACTTATGGAATTGCCGCCACTTTTTTTTTTTGGGAATAATATAACTCAACTCATAATGACCGTTACTAAACATCTAATTGACATCGCTCGCAAGGTCTTCACTAAAAGTCTAATTTCGTCTTACGTACCACAATTGTCGTTAAATAATAATAACCGGGTAAACCTAGGTTCGGGGCATCACAGGCGGCTGCGGCGGCGGTGGCGGCGGTTCTTCTGTTTTGAACATCGGCCGCGATGGTGGCGGTGGCAGGCTATATTCTGTCTGGGGGTGCGTTGCCGGGGATGGCGACAGAGGTGGCGTCGAAGGAAATATCGCCGATGAGAGTTAATATAGAAGAGAGAGAAACGGGAGAAAAAAAAAAGCATAAGGGGATCTGTGTTTTTAAGACTTTTCCCACGAAACACACCCATCAGTAAAAGTCCGTAGGGAAAGGTCCGCTTTCACCGACGGGTATTTTTACCGACAGAATTATTCCGTCTCCTCTATGTTTTTGAAAATCATCAAAAATTTAAAAAACTCATAAAATATTTATCGACGGTACTTTTCGTCGGTAAAAAACCGTCGATGAAAATCCATCGCTAAAACATTTTAACTACGGAGTGTTCTGTCGTTAAATATTTTTACCGACAGATTTTCATCGACGGTTTTTTCCGTCGCTGAAATGGCTTTTAGCGACGGAATTTCGTCCGTCACTAAAAGTCCGTCGTTAAATCCTTCTTTTCTTGTAGTGAATTTGCTACGCGACCCGTTTTACTAATCGTCGCTAAAAGTATAGCGATGTTAAGAAAAATAATTCGTAGCTAACAAATATACATTGATGTTAAGTATTTAAAAAATATAGTTTATGCTAATTGTCACTAAGTTACTTAATTAATATCACTCGTCATTAAATTACAACTTATGATTTCTAAAATTTGTTGTTAAGGATAGCCGATAAAAATTCGAGCACGCTAATCGCTAAAAATTTTAAATTAATCCATTAAAATATGTCGGGGTATTACACCAACTCTATCCAAAACCTCAAAAAGTCCAACATATCTAGAACTCAACTTTCCCTTCCTTCAAAATGTCATCAAGCCATTCCATGGTGGAACTCGTAAGACATGATCACCAACCTCGAACTTTAAGAAGCCATTCCATGGTGACAATTGTTGGTATAGCTTAGCTGGAGACTCTGTGCTGCATGCATAAAATCCTTAATTAAT